>JAOCPS010661466.1:0-10753 GCA_025505425.1 Graphium colonna | reverse complement strand
TGAAATATGAATTGTATGCCATCTATATTAAATATTGTAAAATGGGCAACAGAGTGGAATAAAGTACCAATTAATTAATATCTGTAGGAATGGACTTAAAAAAAAACATCGTTAACATATTAATAAAGACAAACCAAAAGCACCCCGCGTATAGAAAAGAACTGAAAAAGTTAAGTCTTTTCATCTGCAGGTGCAATATTTCTAGTTATCTTGTATGAAAGAAGAAATCTTATAAAACGAGAAGAAAAATTACAGTTTATTCCCATTTCCCGTTCGACAAAAGTGAATGCAATTTGACTTAGATTCCTTGTTCTAATCATATGTCTAGCAACTCTTATAATTATAAAGGAAAAATATGTTTGTAAAGTGTAATAAAAGTTTTTTTATATGATTGATTTGCTATTATTATATTTTATAACTAGAAGTGTATCAGTGGCAAACTTTGTAAGTGGCATACTAATAGTATACCGAAAATAAAAAAAAACAAGTGTTCTAAAGTGAATCGTAGTCGTTTGTTCTAGGAAATAAATAAATTACACCACTTTTTTTTAACAATGCGAAGGATAACAAACGAGCTGACGGTGATCCTGATGGTAAGTGATCCCATCGCTCGTATACGCGTACAATACCCAGAAAATTGGGTGTGCATTACCAGCGAAGGAAAATGAATAGCTATTTCGTAGGGTGGGTTAGGCAATTTTGAAATTCGGGAAAAACATTAGAAAAAAGAGGGTAGAAATGGTTATCAAGCAAGCAAAAGATTAGGGCAATGCAGACTGATCACCCGATTGCCCGAAAAGAAAAATGATCCATGCATCGGAAGGACATGTAAAAAGTCAATCCTGCGCCTGAACTCTCTCCGGTCGTGTGGGATATCCGTCCCATCGGGCTATCAGAATAAAGGAACAGAGAGTGCACTTGTATTTGCGCGTACATTTGTGCACTATAATATCTCTTGTGCAGTTGGCTAATCTCAGAGTAGATTGGCCGCCGTGGCCGAATTTCGGTCAGGAGGACTATACGTTTTTTACATACATAATTTTATAATGACTTTTTGTGAAGGATAGTGTTACATGCCCAAGCAAGCGGCATAATAAATGCAGAATAAGTATAGTAAAAATGATACCATGGTTAACCTTTTGATAGGTTTGTTACAGTAGCTTAGTATTTACGATCCGTAAGAGTTACCAGTATTAATAGCAGGTGCATCTACAAAGAATAGGGGAATGCCGTGCATGCCTAGCCATTTAGCCTTTTTTGACTATCCCAACGCTTTAATCAGTCTGATGCATGAATTCTAATGGCAAAGTCTTAGGAACAAGGAGATTTAAAAGGGTCATCAGGAACGTTTACAATGAGAATAAAACTAAATCATGCTGGAATTTCTAAGCGATATTTTCTTCTTTCGATGGATAAGTCAACCAAGGTGAATCACTTACATTAAAATTATTTACAGCAGTGATATAGTAAATGATTTTAAAATTAGAAAATGATCTTTGGGACTTACATCAACAGATCGTTACTAAACTATTTTCGATTTTCCGATGATCTGAATATATAAGAAGAGATCCTGAGAGCTAAGGAATATTTGGTATTGTATAAAAGCCGAGAAGTGGCTCTATAAATGAACCCGAACAAAATTACACTAATTACAAATTCAGTACACGGATACATAACTATCAATGATGGCGGCGCCATCAAGTATAATTGCTACAACGACGTCACGTGCCTTTATTGTGCCTTTATTGAGCTGACATTGAGGTGCCCCAGCCCAGAGATCAAAGCATTATTCCATTAGCGGGCGAACTTGCGCTTTATATAGTTGCATAAGGTGGAACGATTAGAAATACGGCCTCGCTCTGCTGAGGACGCCAAGCTTTTTTGAAGTGAGCTTGGCTTTACCTTCCAAATGACCGCGGAATTGGACGTCACTCGATATGTCAACGCCAAGAATTCCGATCGATGCTGCGGCGACCAGGGAAGTGTCTATGAACTGAGGAGACACGAGAAAGGGGCATTGTCCTTTAAAGGTTCTCTACTGATTTTTCCCAGATCGGTTGTTGATATCTGGCGGGTGGGACGGCGTGGTGCGTTTGTGGGGCAACGTGGGCAAAGTGGGACAGGCGCTGCGCGGCCTCAGGGCGGAGTTCGATCACGATGGCAACATCACCTCGGTCACACATAGGTGCGTATATCCATATACCCCAGATGCTAAGTAGTTGGCGTCGGCGTTGCAGGTCGTGGGTTCCTTTCTCACCTGGAATTCATATTTTTTGAACTAAAGATAATTGTTTCAGACCACTTTGTGCATGTGCATTTTGTAAGAACTCAAGTCTATTAACTTATATTAAGGTCAGTCGTGATAACCGAATTAAAATATATTCTCTAGTTTAATAAGTCTGTCAGTTGCGCTATCAGATGTTCTTACTACTGATTTTTGAAGATCGGCAAAGTCATTAATGACTTTAGAAGAATAGGGCGTAAGACATTTTTTTTTATAATAAGCAATTAAAAAAAATGTTTTAGATCTAGTCAGATATTCACTTAGCAAAACAAATTTATAAAACTTAAAAAAATAATATACCTATATTAGATAGGACATACAGATTAATCTCATCAAATCCCATGTGTTCTCTCCTATCTTCGAATACTCATCCCATTGCGCTATGAGAGTAAAGTAGAGTTAGTTCATCTGCTATGCACTTGTTCAATGTCGTCCGTGTACTTGATTTCTGAATATGCGTCCAATATTTTTTAGACTATAAAGGAATAAAGTAATTTTATTAATTAGTTTGGTGTCAATTGGTCACATATTCCTTTTCTCAGGCGTCGTAATCGCGACTTGGACATAATAGCGGGCACGAGCGACGGCGAAGTGTTCATATGGGACTTCGGCTCCAGAAGCCTTTTGGGCAAAGTGCGCGCGCACCAATCGCCTTTGTGCGGTGTGGCCATAGTGTTATCTGGAGATAGCGTCGTCACAGCCGCAGAGGACGGTGGATTGAAAGTCACCGATATGGCGGTCTTGCATACGGTGAGTCACTCAGAGATATTATCTCTAAGACTTACGCGAATATTCGACATTTCAAGTTAAACAACTTTACGGATTTTATCGCGGTCACTCGACATTTCGAACCCTTTACAGCTTTCATGGTCACGGGTCTTTACCCGAGGTGTTTGACATCCTAGAGTCACTGCTGTCAAGCTCGTCATGCTCCCTACCGCCTCCGTAGCCTAGTGATATGGACCCTTGCTTTGTAAACCGGAGGTTGTGAGTTCGAATCCCGCGGGGGGACATATCTTAGTGCTTTTGTTTCTTGGTTGGATTAGTAGAGTAGGGCAATGCGGTCTGATCACCCGATTGCCTGAAAAGAAAGATGATCCATGCGTCGGATGGGCATGTAAGAAGTCGGTCCTGCGCCCGATCGGTCTCCGGTCGTGTCGGTTATCCGTCCCATCGGGCTATGAGAGTAAAAGAACAGAGAGTGCCCCTGTGTTTGAGCGTACACTTGTGCACGATAATATCTCCTGCGCGGTGGGCTAATCTCAGGTTAGATTGGCCGCCCGTGGCCGTAAATCGGTCAGGAGGACTTTATTATTTATTTATGACAAGCTGACAGTATGCAGACATATAAAGCCAGCGTAAGATAAAGTACGATTGCCCAGATGAGAAATCCTGACCCTCGTCTTCTTTAACGCTTTTTTCTTCCTAATCCTTATATTCTCATCCGCTTTTAAATAACGATCAATTTCATGTAAACCAGTCAATGCTACGTAATATTAGATGAATCGTCTGCTCGCATACCAGTTTTGGTCAATAAATATTTTGGCGGCTAGTACGATTCCCAACTGGTAAACTGCAGTCTGAACGGACGAAGTCCAAAAGTGCTACCAAAAAGTGTCATGCATCAAGAAAAAAAAATTATAGTAATTATTTTGACATTTTCTTACATTACATTTAATGGATTTGATTTTTGAACAGGGAATTTAATAAAGTATGAAATTGCTTTACTTGAGATATAGGATGTCATAAAAACTATTTTCTATGAATTGATTTTTCGATTTTATCAAATATCCCAAACTCTGGTTTTCTTTACAAAAAGAACTTATGTAGGAAGGTAAAAGATGACAACCGAGCAGACGGTTCACCTGATGTTAATTGATCCCGTCACCCATGGACACACACAACATCCGGAGAGTTGAGTGTGTGTTGTCAACCTAGGAAATTGAAGAAAACAGGTTTTGTGGATAGGACGCGGCGGGAAAATATTTAGGATTGGGAAGAAAAAAGAATGGGAAATGAAGAGAAAACCACTTACGTAGCCGGATGACCATTCCGGTCATCTGGCTACGTAAGTGCAGCAAAAGCTGTGAAAGAATATTATGCTCTACCACCTCGAATCTATTACGTCTAATCTCTCTAATACGTCTAGACTAAAAAAAAAAACCTTTGAACTTGATGCAACTTGGTTCGGTATGCTATATAAAAATGGGTATTGTCCTTTTAAAGTTTTATTTTGTAACTTACGGGAAAATTTTCTTATTCGTTTTGCCTCTTTACCAGGTGTACCAAAAACGCATGCCGGAAGCTTTGACATCGTTATGCCGTCAGGGCCGTGGTACAATGTGGCTGGGCAGTGCCGAGGGTGACCTTCTGCAGTGGGACATGGTCACTGTTACACGACTCGACCGTCTCAAAGCTCACGATGGTAATGGCTCATTTTTTAATAATGCTTCCAGGTGGCATCTTGCATGTTGGTCTTTCTGGTTTTATAAGATCGCCTGAGCCTACGTAATAATTTATTAATTTTATTTACTGTGGTATTCGGTCTTACTGCTCACTATACAATGTGAAGTAAGTCGCTTACCGCCATATAGCTGGTAATAGGTTTTATATTAGTATTTTTTTACATGTAAGCAATTTTATATGCTTTGTCTAAACTTTTTAAATAAATGAATTGATCGCGTTGAAGAGGCAAGTGACTATGAAAAAACATACAAGACTATATTTTTTTTTCATAGTCACTTGCTTCTTCTACGCGATCAATTCATATATTTAAAAAGGGGTAAAAATAATATGATATATTAACACGAAATATCATTCTACAATAATATACCAGTATTGTACCTAAGTTATTCCTGTCGGTTCTACCTTGGCCAATGGGCTTGGTGTAACCTGTATAGCCGTCTGCTCGTTTGCCTTCCTTTTCTTTAAATTTAAGTATTATTATTAACTCCTTGTTCCAGATTCGATCACATGCATCTATCTAGACGCGAGCACAAACACTCTCATAACAGCCAGTAAGGACAAAACTGTCAAAGTTTGGCGAATCATTCAAAGTTCTTGACGATATCGGTGGCTTCCAAAATATAGTATTATTATTTTAACACTTTTATCTTTTTTTAAATATATAGCCGTATTAATATAGATAATGATTGATTTCCAGTGAGACCTTAATGCCAGTTATAATTGAATCAAGTTCATTGAAAAGAAAAAATAATGAGACTTTAGTGGATTTTCTTTGGTAAATCTGTTTAACTGCCTTTTTTATTTACCTATAAGAATTTCAAAGAGATATTACATCTATCTGCAGTCAGATACCATCAGAAGCATCTTTTGATAGTTACGCTAAAAATAAATTCTTCCATAATGTCTCTAAATCTCATCTGAGCAGAGGTAGTGTTGTATCTTTACTATCGAGCTTAATCTTATAATATATACAACTAAAGACAGCTATAAAAAATGATGGTAATTGTTTAGTAAAATAAATATTTTGTGGGATATATTTTCTCCCTCACGCTCGAACATATAACCCGATTAAGAGACACATTCAAAATTGTGCTTCCTCTCTTATACCGTAAAAATATAACAGAACATGTGAAGCCGTTATACAGGTGATTGGTGTACGATATTAAAGGAAAGCACTCTGTGCTCGATTGTCATCATATTTATGGAATAACACTAGGGCCATAGTTTTCAAATAAACAGCTAAGCGTGGACACGATGCCGGTGGAGAACAGATGGCCATCTGGCGCAGGTCATTGACCCGAAAACGGCACGGCCGCGACGTGTCGGATACACATAGCTTTCGTAAATAATTACTCAACTTTCGATTACGTTTAGTGAGTGGTCAATGAATATTTACATTAACACTTTGTATATGATCTCCACATATAAGGTGCTTGAATATTGGATTTGGCTCACCCTGTATATTAGTAATAGTTCAAAATTAGCCGTCCACCAGGCAATTAAATGATAGTGATACTTTTTATTTAGATTTTAAAGCTATATTGTGATTATTTCGTATGTCATGTCACTTGCGGCTGACTTGAAACTAAAATCCACTCTAAAGACCTAATTGTAATTTAAAATTTTGGTGGTTTTTATATTGTTAGAAATTAAATTTACTTTTGATTCTTAATTCCAAGTGGCTAAAAAGACAGCGATCTATATGTATGTAAGAAAAAATTATATTGGAAATATGTTGTTTTAAATGACAATAAAGTATTATTTTGTACTTGTTTTATTTTTAATGGAATTCCAATTGTAGATTAAAGTAGGAAAAATATCTTGTTTGCTAACTTTTTTAACGTTTGTAAGCTAACAAATGATGTAAACGTTGGATTAAAAAAAATAAAAGCTTGCCGGCGTATTGACACTATACAAAAACAAACTATGATCAAAAGATATATTACGCAAACATAACTGCATAATATATCTTTTGATCATAGTTTATTGTTTTTGTATAGTGTTAATACCCCGGCAAGCTTTTATTTTTTTTAATCCAACGTTTACATCATTTGTTAGCTTTTTCGCTTTTTAAGCTTCGATCATAATAATATTGCCAGGTGGCATACCATCCTTTCACGCCACGCTCGTCCCTGGAAGTACCACCGCCCTTTTATAAAGTCGGCATAAAATAAAGTAGGCATGACTTTTGGGGATGCCGGATAGCCATGTGTACCCTTTTCTGTTTCCACTACTATCCCCTCTTAATCCTTAATCCCGGTCTCGTAACTCTCCGGAAGTTGCGTGTGTCCATGGGCGACTCACCATATAGACTGTTGTTGGCCATGTCTAATGAGTATGAGTCATGGACCCTTATCTTATTCTTAGTTGCTCCCAAACTTTCAAACCGTAAATGGGGGAGAAGACAAGTGATGTTAGCGGATTGGATTTAGCCGCTATACCGTCCACAATATGGAAAAAAAAGAAAAATCTCCAAGTAGACGATTTCCTACTAACAACAGCTTCACACACGGACAAAAAATTTTGGATTCTGTGAAAAAAACTGAGGATTGCTAATGAGTGAAAATGGACGGATGAGCTGGAGCCCCTGCCAACCATTAAAGAAGCTTTAGAAGCGACTAAATTATTGAAAAAGTTCTTCATTATTACAATCACCAAGATGCCTCAAAAAGATGTGAATAAAAGTAAAAACAAAATTACTGGTGAAGCAGAAGACGTCGGACAAAAATAACAGAATATACGCAATAGCATTAAAATAAGAATATATAATAATATATTAAATACTCTTTTTATGTACATAACTACTAACTTGAAATAAACTTTTTCTTGTCATAATTCAGATTTATCTTCTTTACGATTAACGACAATTCTATACCATCATAAAAGAAACAGTCCCTTTAGTATCGTTATATAGAATTTACACTGTAGGTACTTTATAATTAATAAAAGATAACCATTAATATATGTATTGACATTAATATTTTTATTAAGTATATAATATACTCTGTCTACTAACTTATTATCTCACTGATAAAACTGTAAGAACAATGATTAGGACAAATTAAATATTTATCGAAAGAATTTTCTGATCTGTTTCACTTTAATGCTAAGAAAACAATGTGCAATCTACTTACTATTTACTACTTTGTTCTTCGTACCAAGCGACAAACCATCGAATACTATCGACATCAGCTTGATGATTGGCAACCCAAAACAATGCGATTTCGTCGTAGATTCCTGCTACGCACGACTTCTCTGTGGAGCTAATTGTCGATAGCGGTATTTTTGAATTAGTGACCTTCAAGAAAAGAGCGTATTCTTATCACACGCCGACAACGTTTTTGTAGCTCCTCTGGTGTTACGGGAGTCCATGGATGGCGGTGCCGTGGTCCACGATCGTCGATAAAAAATAAGGTAGCTTACTCAAAGCTTTTATAAAATTAAAACAACGGAATATTTTTTTTATATTTTGTTTACTGAATGATGGAACGTATCAACATATCAAAATTGTACGGAACTCAGAAATAGGGTAGACTTTGTACGGTTGAAACGGTGGACGCTTGAAACAGCAAATATGGCGACGGGTACAAAGAGAATAAAGCGGCCGACTAGTCCAAACGCAAATTTTATAATTGCATCGCTTTTTGCGCACTCTACTTGAGTATAGAAGGCCACATTGTGTTTTTGGCGGAAAAATAAATATTTTTGGTTGTAAATTTTTGCAATTATTATAGTTTTGATTAAAGTTAGAGTATTGAAAGTTTCGTATCGTTTTTATTGAAGTTTATAAAATACGACAGTATGATGAATTTTTATACAAATTCATTATCTTTTTGACTATGAGCCGTTATCTATCTAACCTTGGCTACAGTTGAAACAGTTAATTTAATTTTCTGGTTTCTTAGGTCCCCAGGGTACACCAAAAGAAGACTCCATGTCTTCCTTTGGCGTACTCTGGGTACCTATTTACCTATGTACCTGTTTATCGTTTATCTGATATTCAATCAAATCTTATGAAGACTGGCCGAAGAAATGTTAGATTATAAATATTTTGTTTCAATTGACCCCAGTTGGAACAGTGCATTTTAACCGACCGTGGCGTGGGTACGGGACCTTTTTTCAATGTGATTTTTCTCATAAAATAAATACAGTAATTCTGAATAACATTGCTCATTAGTGAACAGATAAACAGCTTTTTATATAATTAATTTCCGTCGCTCGCTTTACTAGTCCCGATGCTGTGGACAATAAATACTGAAATGTTTCAACCCTACCCAGCCTACCCTACTTGTCTTCTTTTTTCAAGTGATTTATTTTTTGAAAAGAGTATTTGCTCTAGCCTTTTAGCCAGCTCATAATAATGGATGGTTGAGTCGCATTTTTTCAGAGGACCGCTAGTTAAATGTTTTGATGCGCACATTTAAGACACAAGGAAGGAATTCTATCGTTGACATATTCTGCAAACGAGCTTATTTTCAGGAGTCGAACATAATTCAACTATTACCATTTCCATACTATATTATACTAATACATGAGATTGGATGTCAGTCCTTAACCTCTTTCGGGATATCCTTGGATGATAACCCTGTGGCGTTTTTTCAATGTGATTTTTCTCGGTTTACCACAGAGGGTAATAATGAAGTAAATAGAGTTTCGTTTGTAAAGGTAAACCTTATTCACTTTTCTAAGGAAACGTGTGAGAATATGGAAATCGTCAATACTTCACTTTCTTTTCATATAATGTCCATATTGTTTCGAGATTTTCGTTAAATTATTTTATTCTAAATTTAATTAAATTATTGTAATCACATCATAAGAATTTGAATAAGACGACATTTTAATTTTTTTATGGAAAGGAAGACAGGCGAGCAGGCGGTCCATCTGACGTTAAGCGATCCTGTCGAAAAAGCTGTCAAAAGATATTATGCTCTACCACCTGATGAAATCGCATAAGGGATCGGTCAGTTTTTCCCGTTACTTTTATTACGTCATATTTTTTAAAATATTAAATGCAAGACGTTACGTACACTAAGAAAACAATCGGGTACCTTATTATTACGCTGAGTAAAATAATTTTCAACCACTATTAAAACAATGAAAATCATTCTTGATAAACAATAAAGAATAGTAACTGTAAATTATTCGTTATTTTTCTAATGATTGCTGTAAAAGGTAATGACGATTTGTTGTATTTACGCAACATAGCTACTGCGTCTTCAATTGCACAATATAACTACGTTTGCACTGACGAAGCATTTACAAAAAGATATATATAAATTTTTGTTTTGTTAATAACTCAAAGTGATTTCGGTTTGTCTTGATCTTTAAATATCAACCATTTTTAAGTTTAATTATGAGTTGGTGTATTTATAAGTATAATGAAGAGAAACAGGAAACATTGTTTAATGTAATCATAAATTTTATTATTTGTGGTTTCACTAATATATGTTGGACCCAGTAGCTTTATTAACTGAAGAAGAAGGTTTTGGATTTAATCATGTGTGTCGGAGCCTACAGCATAAATTCTAATATGATACACGATGGTTTTGTTTTTACCTTCAACAAAAGGATTTTTAATGAAAGTGCGTGCGTGCGTGCAGGCGTGTGTGTGACTGTAATGTTTGCACAATACATTCAACATATTCGTATGTTAATGACTTAAGCTAAGAGGTCAAGGTTCTTTTACAGTTGAAGTAGAATAATTTATATACAGAATGATTGATGAGTGAGGGGAGCACACAGTACTCGATTGTCGTTATATTTATGTAATAAAATTAGGTTCATAATTTTCGACCGACTTTCAAATAATAGAAGCGTGAATATGATGCCGGCAGCGACGAATGGCCAGCTGGTGCGGTTTATTGACGAGAAAATGCGGCAGTGCGCGCCGTGCCCGCTAGGATGCCCACGGCTTTTGTTATAAAATACTCAAATTTTGATTAAGTTTACTCAGTGGTCAATTACCATTAGCTTTTAATATTACATTTATACTTTATATATGAG
>JAOCPS010661355.1:0-10753 GCA_025505425.1 Graphium colonna | reverse complement strand
ATATTCTTCAAATTGTGGTTTCCTTTTTATTAAACGATCTTAATTATTTTACCAATATTTACTTTCTATATTTTACGACTTGTACTACTTTCCATACTAGACGAACTATTTTGCATTGGGGCTCGTATATTAGATCAATTGAGTTTGAAGTCTTTCTGGTAATCTTAATAAAATAATGCAACGCTTAAATATTATAGAAGGTTATAGGAACACTCATGATGACAATACCAAAACAAGTCTTCGTAATTCGTAATAACAATTAACTAAAGTTAAAAAAAAAATAACGATTGGAAACACCTAAAAAAGTTATGGTAATAATTGAAATTGAGTTATGGTAAATTGTATTCCAAAAAAATCAACTTGGTAGCGTTGCCCCCTTGAACGTCTCTCATGATGGGAGTCATAAAAAAGTCCTGTTCTACTGAAAAATTCCTCACCTGGAAGAACAAAGTGAGCAATTTTTCTTTCTAAATTCAAACGATCCGTATCCGGGGACCTTTGCACAAATATTCCGGATGCGTATCCGCGGATACGATAGGGATCCGGCCCATCACTAAATATCACGAGGAAACTACTTACTAAGCTTAATGGTTTTAGACCCTTGCCTTTACAATCCAAATGTCGTGGGTACGATTACCACGGGGGATAATGACTATTTTATGTAGATGATGATGATGCGTTAGCATGTGAAATAACGATTCTGACGGTCTGTCCGATCTTCTAATTTTGTCGATGTATGTGTCCCATCTGGCAATAGAAATAAAGAAACAACTAGCGTAGCTGAGGCTATGCTTAAACTTGCGCAGTTTAATGTGCTAATAGGCGGATGATATACGGATACGCCTTACTCTCATTTATACTATTAGTAAAAAGCGAAAGAGTTTGTTTGTTTGATTGGGTGCTCTAATCTAGGGAACTATTGGTCCGAATTGAAAAGTTCTTTGGTGTTGGAAAGCCCATTTATGTATAATTAGGCTTTAAGCTACATAAAATCCAGCTATGACCAATAGGAGCGGAGCATTAAAAAAAAATATAGTCCCCTTATATTTATTCACACTTACCTATAGGCTAATAATCTAAATATATAGATATAATTAATTGGTATGGCGAAATGTGAGTACACTTTCAAGTCTGCTGAAAGTTAATTTTATCTCAATACAAAAAAACATAAAAAAAAAACATTAAAACAAACTATTTTTCACTTGCTTGCGACGGTTCTCTTAAGGTGAGTTTTTACGAACGTGTAAATTTTATTTTGAAAATGTTTTGACCAAAATGTGATTGCTTTAGTCTTGTTTCACTGTTGCAAGTAACAGTATGACAAAGGTCTTGCAATTTTCCCTAGATGGGTTGTAAATTAAAAATTATAAGCCGATTGGTACTGATTTATGCTTACAATTCCTTGAACCATCACATAAGCATATTTAACGTTTTTGCCTGTGTAGGCAAATTTAGCGCCGGTATGGATCAGGACCTCTTGTTCATAAAAGGGTCATGAATCATAAACAACTCTAAAAATCTTTAAGAAATAAGTGAATCTTTAAGATCTTTAAGTGTTATACTATGAAACCTCGTTTACTATAAAATCTTACCGGTCCTGTCTCCATCTGGTAAATATTCTTTGTTGTTAGACAAAAAATACAGTGATACTTTTCACCTTCTTCAAGAGTACGCGCCACCTCGCGGAGCTTGAAATGACATAGTATATGAATGAAATTCCTAGACTACGTCATCAAATGAGGTGTTGTGGTGCATTACCGCGACAGCATGCTGAAGTTTTGACCCGACTGATTCGAAGAGCAGATCTTGCGTAAACGAAATTGGCAGGCTTCGAAGTCAGGCTAAGTGTTAACAATTTTTTTCGCTTCAGTATAGCCTAAAAGAAAATATAGGCCACTTTAAATTGTCCCTCAATTAAACCTATATCTCCCGAAGATTTCCCCATCGTTAGCGAAAAAGGTGGGCCCCGTTGTCCTATACCCAGGGTCAGGGTACAATATACCTCAACGTATGTTTGGGAGTGGCCGCCTTTTAAGTCTAGTGGAATGGGCACTTGCTTAGCAAACCGGAGGTCTTGGGATCGATTTCCGCGGAGGGACAACATTTTTTGTTGTTGATTCTTGGTTAGGTTAAGACACACTTGAAAAGATAGATGATCCATACGTCAGATGGGCGTGTAAAAAGTCGGTGTCGGTTGTTAAGAACATCTTTGACAATCGTTAAAAGATGTCAGTGCCTGCAAATATCTTGGCTACTAATCCATCCTTCGAATACAGTTTATCCCTTTGGGTTGGGGCGTTGATTTAGGTAACAATCGGTTGGATTAGAAGCCGGCCCCAAGTAATTTAGGAATAAGGCTAGGAGGAAGAGAGTATGCTGAGGAGTGGTCTGCATTCTAAATATAATTGCTACTTGTAAAAATAAAAAAACATCAGGTACTCTCATTGCACTGTGTTCTACATATAATATTGGTCTGATCACTAAAAAGGCACTATCGGCACAGTCACGTGACGTTACCGACTCCCTATCCAATAAACATACGTATCTCTACATTTAAGTCTATATGTTAATGAAAATATGTTATAGATACAATATCTAAATAGAGTCTATAAATAAAAGAATGCTCAAGGAAAATACCATTTTATTTCTACATGACACGATTAACACCGGAATCTCGACATAATAACTAATATATATTTAACACCATTAATAACAAAGAATTAAAATTGGACATTTTATTAATAGGATTTTTGGACGCATAAAGTTCATAGTCTGATCAAGACAATAAGAAAAATTACATTTAATTTTCCTTATTGGAACTATAACCTCTAAACAAAAAACCTAAATAATTTCTTTGATGATGAAATAATATCATTTAAGCCTTTAGCTACGTTTTGCAAAAACCTAATGTACATAATTAAAAAAAGGTGAAAACTTTCTCTAATTCTACATAAATGTCAAAGTTATGACAACTTGTTGCACATTCGATCTTAAGCCCAGGGCATAAAGTTGTTTATTGTAAAGCATTATTCAACACAGATAGAAATATGATTGAGTTTTAGGCAAAGACATGCACTTCACATAGTGCTTGAGACGCTATTCTGATCTATTTTTTTTTATAACAATAGCCTTTATAGCGTACAATGACGAGACGCACATATGGATGTAGTGCGGGGAATTGTGCGCAAGGAAGACGTCCGGGACATCTCATCAGTGACCACCATTAATAGTAACCTACTGAAAGATAGCATCGGTTCGTGGAAACATTCTTTTTTAACAACTAGTTGGCTGTACGAAGAGCCAAACGTTAAGATCATAAAGATCTGATGCTGGAGGTGGGCTGGCTACGTAATAAGAACAGACGAGGCCTGGAAAGACGTCGCAATATAGGCAGAGCCAAGATAGTAGCCAAGCTCAGATGGTTGGTTGGCGTCGAGCTAGACACAAAAACCATTGGGGCGAAGAGTTGGAGAAGGAATACTCTAAATCCAACGGACTGAAGAGATTTACTGCTCCAGGCTAAGGCCCACCCGCGGCTGTAACGCCTCAGATGATGATGGTGATGGCTTTGGTTATTACCAAAGCCATCACCATCATCATCTGACTTCGTTCTTACTATTAGAGATTGCAATATCATATATCATCAAAGTGACTTGACAAAAATAACGCATGTTACATTATTAAACAACATTATGGTTATAGTTTAATAATAGACAATTTTATTCTTGATCAGACTATCGTACTTGTTTTATAATTTGTAATAGAAATCTATGTACTAAGTGAAAATGGACCCACAAATTATGGTCCTTAATTATATTACTAAGGTACTTATTTAGAAGCCTATAGTTGTATGACATAAATGTGTTTTTAAATGGTGAATGTTTTAAATAAATAGATATTATTGAACAACCACATCATTAATATTCATTAGCTTATGAAATTTGTATCATCTAGTAGAATAATTATTTTAAACAAATAGTTATTGCATACAACCATAGGCCCCTTCCAAGTTTTTAATTAGGTAGGCTACTTAAGGACGTTTTTAGAGAGAAATTCTTTTACAACTCACAATTCTACGAACTACAGTCTAAGCTCTGATCATATACGTATGGTGACAACATATTTTATATTAAAATAAACGTACCTTAACTATCGGCGTAGTGGTTATTGACGAGAAGTACATATGGATGTAGTGGCTGGGAACTGTGCGTGAGGTATGCAAAATTCTATTTGAATGTATGGACAACTGAGGCTAATACGCAAAATTTACCCCCTCCCCCCAAACCTCAGGAAGGCGTCCGGAACGTCTCGTCAGTGACCACCATTAAAGGTCAAGTCACGTATTACATGCATGTGCTTTTTGAACTTAACTCTCACTTGAAATAGGCTATTGAAGTTAACTAATACTTATATACATAATACAATTAATCTACAAATACCACTACCTCAAATGGGGGACCACAAGCACCTAAAAAGCTCGATTATTTATATAGCAAGGGTCTAAGCTAGAGACTAGACGTTCAAAGCCTATGCCGATTTCACTCGGGCTTATTTCTTAGGATAAAACTCGAAGTATAACGAAGAATACTTCATACTTAGGTACAAAATAAGAGTACCATCTTAAATGGATTACAAACCGCAATCGTCCCACTAACAGTTCCAAAACGGTCTAGAAAGTCGTTTGTGCAGCTAAAGAATATAATTATCATTCTCTAATGTATATTTGAATTCAATATCTTTAACTCAAAGCTTAATGAGGCATATATTAATTTAGTAGCTTCTGCTAATTGTATCACTCAACGACGACGACTTTTCCAATTTTACCTTACAAACAATTTTAATCGATAGAAAACCGTGGTTACGAGGACAGGCTTATACGTGGTTATATTATAATTTTTTGCAAAAGTGTTATTCTCGGGAAATAACAATATGGTCGTAATTTATATAGAGTGTCACCATTACTGCGAGTCGATCACGACATTGAAATAAATGCAGATTTGTGTCAGAAAAAAGTGTACCTCAACCCGAAGTGAAAGACGATCGCTCTGCGCCTTCCATTTCTAACCTATTTTTTTGCATTTGTGTTCTAATCTACTTCTAATCAACTGTGACGAGTGGGGCGTCCTGTGATAGGATACACACACACGTAGTAGATGCCTATGTAAAGCATAAAAAAATAAGTACTATAGTTCTTACTCTGTCGCACAGATCGTATTATAATAAATAAGAGCTCCCTTTCACAATTAATTTTAATTTTAATTTCTAATGAAATAAGAGACCCACTTAAGTGTCATTTGGTGTGAAGTGTTTTTTTGTGCAAAGTTTAAAAACAAGCGCAAGTATAAAATAAATGGTTTTTGTTTTAAAATTTACATAATATTAAATAAAAAACAAAAACATATAATATACATCCAGCAAGCGAACATTTTTTTTATTTATTGAAATATATATATATAAAAAGTTTTAGGTAACCCATATTATTTTTCATAGAAGAGTTACAATGCAATTCAAAGTCAAATGCATTATATGAAATTCCTTAAATAAGTTTTATTATTAAATCTAATTACAGATAAACAAGTTTCAATTAGATTTAGATAAAATCAGGTTTTTCTGAACTTATATCTTACTCAACCCCTATGTGTGAGAAGTCCTATAATGGAATACACAGGTTGTCACCTGTATTTGTCATTTTGACAGTTACAGGTTGATTACTATATGATTGATTAATATATAAGAAGAAGAAGCCTCCTTAGCTGGACGACAAGTTAACGTTTATGCGTCAATAAGGGCGACGCTGCATGTAAATTACTTTTAATTATTTTTTTTCCTGGGAAACTAATAATTTGTAAAAAAATGTCTTTACGTGCGTCTCGTTAATTGCTATTCTCTATCGATTAAATTATTTGCAAGCAAAATCGTCGTCGTTGTTCAGTGATAAAGAACAATGCCCAAAAGTGGTACCAAAAATTCAGTTGCATCAAGATCAATTTTTTTTTTTTTTTCAACAACAAAAATATTTACAGAGCAATATAACTAATCTAACTACAAAATTAAATTAAAATATACAAAATTAAAAGATCAAAATTATATAGTAATTGTTTTCATAATTTCATACGACATTACGCTCCATGGATATGATTTTTAAACATCGAATTTAATTTAAAGTAATCAATCTGTCATAGAAATGTAGGATGTAATGTAATTGATTTTATCAAATATCTTCGACACCCAGGTTTTCTTCAAGAAAAGAACGTCTGTAGGAGTTAATAAGTCTAGTCTCCAAAAAAATATTGTTTGAACTTGATGCTACTTGGTACGGTTTACTATATAAAAATGGGCATTATCCTTTACCCAGAAGCGCCACCCTTCGTTGTCGTTCTCTTATGTCGAATTCGTACATTTATACTTCAAAAACTACTGATCTAACCTAATAGGTCCTAAACGCGCATTGACTTTTATAGATTAAAATACCTAATAATATTATATACTTTCAACAAAATCTTAAATATTGTTTAGAAAATAGGACACTCTTAGTGGAAAATTATTATCAGATTATCGTACACATATAGTTTGATTGGTAAGTCACCAATGACATTAAAGATGAGCACTCCGAACTCGATTGTCTTCATATTAGCATAGTTTTAGCCCAAATTTTCAAATAAATAGACGAAGCGTGGATACGATGCCGGCAACGAACAAATGGTCAACTGGCGCAATTCATTCGCCCGAAAATGCGGCTGCGCACACCGTGTTCGCTAGGATGCTCATGGCTTTCGATTAACTTTACTCCAAGGTCAATAAATATTTGCTTTTAATATCACATTTATTCTTTATATATGATGCCCACTGTTATATGTGGCTCCTTGAATATTGATGGTGACTCACCATTCAACCTGTACAAAAATATAGACAATTGAGACTTCTTTAGTATCTGTTTATAAGGAAATATAAGGAAGAACTAAGGAAATAAAGAAATGTAGCTATCTCTACAAAATTTGAAAAGCTATTCAGTTAAGCATGAATCTACAAAAATCTATAGAGGAAGAAATTAAGGCAAGGCATTGGCCATGATATGTTTTGGGTAAAATGTTAATAATTCAGCCATAAAAAAATAAAAACCTCGTAAATTAAAGAGAGTACTATTTCTGCAAAAACTATAAACGTAAATAAGAAATAAAAAAAAAATGGAAAGCTGTATAAAATTGTTTAATTGCTCTTTAACATACACTGTCTAGTCAAAATTAAATAGTATTAAACATTTTATATTGTCTTATATCACAACATAATAATATTACATTAAAAATTATTACATTTGTATTATTGCTTAAAACTTTTGCAATTTGGTCAATTTGAAAATAAAATGTAAGACAACAAAAGCATTATTTTTATATATTTTAGCACTATTATTTAATATCGGATTTAAACATAGATAACGTTCATAATTACAAAAGTAAAAAAGAAATTTTGTTAAAAAGCAATGCATTAACAGCAAGAATTTGGCAAATAAAAAATTGCTTCAAAAACTAAGAAAAGCCAAATAATAAACAATTTGTGTCATTTTATTCAAGTTGCATAAGAAACTATTTTGAATACTGTGATAATTCTTAATAAGCTTACATACAATAAATTCTTACAGGATTTTATTTCACTATATGATACGCAAAGTTTTAGCTAAAACATATCCTTTAATGTACATGTTGTGCCTCTCAAATATGGCACATGTCAATTTTATTTACCCTTTTTGCTATCTCGTAACACCTGACAAAGTAAAAATACAATTGTATATGAAAACCAAAACATATTTGGCAAAAATATAATACTTCACATTACCAATTATTTTTTGTATAACAGAATACTAAAAATACATTGTTACACAATAGTTACATGGACAATTTTGAGTGGTATGTAACAATATAAGAAAATCAATGATATATAATTGTTTCTTTATTTGATATACATACTGTTTGTTTTATTCAAAACAATTCTGGAAACTTCTATATAGACTATTACAACTTTTTATAAATCGATGACACCGGTTACACGTATGAAAAAGCATATCTCATTGTCACGTCACGCCGAGTGTGCAAGCGAGAGCGCGGAGCGATAGAGAAGAACGATTGACCTAAGTGTACGTCTTATGACTTTATCACATAAAATTGTCTGTAAACTGACTGTACAAAAAAAATTAAATCTTCTAGTAGTAGATAATTATATAATATTAATATTTTTTATTAAATACAAAACGAGACATGTTTTGAGATGACATTATGCTTTTTATATCTTTCAGTCTTTGTAGATGTGTGATAAAATTCTCCAGAAAACAACAGTCAACTAAAATTATGATAAACAGGTAACAAATCAACTTTCAAATATCTAACTAAACATGGCATATATTGGAGTATAGATGTAAGGAATATAGTTTTAATGGCTTATAAACTACACATGTATAGCGGACAGAAGTAAATAACAGTTTGTAAAAACTATTTGAGTTAGTGTATAGGATCTCAAAATTAACAAAAAGTGTGTGCATGAAGTTTGGATGGCAAATCTTTAGCCTATTCCACTCTCACATTTTCATATTACAATCCTTAATATGTTCCAATCGTTTCTATATACAGAGACCTGTTATTTCCAACACTAGAAACTTATCAACAACCATAATGGTTGCTTATTAACTTTAGTCAATAAAGAAAATAAATTGGCTGCCATCATGGATGTGAAGTTTTCTTTTAGTCTCATCACTTTGTAACTTATATATCAGAACATCAGCATTCCTTATATCTATACTCCATAACATATGCTTTATATAACTTATTATCAATGGCTGTCATAAAATAGTTAGCCTCACATTGTCCAATTGGTCTATGCTGGTTTTTTCTTACCAGCCATTTTGTCTATGAGATTAGTGATCATATCAGCATCTACAAGTCCTATAAATTTGTCTACTATTAGCCCATTTTTAACTGCTATCACAGCCGGCACTGCCTTCACCTGAAATTATCATATAATAATTATATCATTGTTATACTACTTCATGGTCGTACAAAAAACATTAAATTACAAGATTATAAATTTAAGAAAACTAAAACAGGACTTTACAGAATGACTGGCGAGTCATTTTTAATACTCGAAGACATTACTTGCATGGGAATCATATATAAAGAACAGAAAATAAATATTGATTTACAACTGAGTAAACATAATCTAAAGTTAAATAATTAATTACGAAATTCATGTTTATCCTAGTGGACACGGAGTGGCCAGAGTGAGGCAGAAAGCGGGGGCCGCGCCGAGTATTAAAACTTTGGTCGAAAACTATGGCCCTAATTTTATTAAACAAATTTGAAGACAATAGAGTACCAAGTGCACTCTTTTAATATCCTTAGTGACTCACCAATCACTTGTGTGTCAATCTCACTCTTAAAAGTAAAAAAAGCTAAGCCTCATTTATTAAACACTCAGAAGAAATAAGAAATTTTTAAAAATGTTTTATATTAAAGATTTCACACTGTAAAGGACGCATCTTTTAACTGAGGATGACATTACGTCTTAAAATAATGTTACAAGGGAACGTTTTACATGCTAGATGCTATGGATTAAAATTAGTAGTAGGGAATATATCATATAGCGCAATTATATAACGCGCTATTTGTCTCCGACTCAGATTGAACGCTAGAAATATCGCGCTGTTAGAAATAACACGTCGCTAGAAATAACGCATCGCTAGAAATAACGCGCTGCTCTAAATATCGCGGCTGACTTAGCCATACATAGCGCGTTACGCGAAAGCGCCAAAATATTTAATTAGTCGTGCAGCGCGAAGAACGCTAAGGCGCCAAATGACTGCCGGCCAAACCGGAAGTGGAGTTGCGGGTAGTACCCGCCCTCGTCACAAGACTCGGGGCTTATGTCCCCCTTTTCTTGGGCATACACTCAGGCTGGCGATGGCCAGTCGATTGTGGGCCTCATGACCCCTCCCTGACCGCTGTCGCAGTGCCATAGGGCAGATTTAATACCGATGATTACGTCGGTGATTGTGATGTTCAAGAGTGCGACCTGCGGCCGCCTCATCACAAATCTTTGCGTTCCTCCTGTAGCAGCTGCAGGAGCTCACATGAGAATCTACGTCTGTCAGGTGGACGGGTATGGAGAGGAGCGAGGTCCTTAAGATGTTCATCTGGCCCATTATCCGCGCTGCCGAACATGCGACGCGCTGCACGGGCCACGAACCTCGATATAGGCTCAACTCTTAGATTTTTGGCGATGACGTCATTTCTGACGTATTGCTGCGCTCCCACAATTGCTCGTAGCGCGAGATTTTTCAGCACCTCTAGCCTCTGCCTGCGTACGTAGGTTTTATATATACCTAGTTTGGTGCGCAATGGTAAATTGAATCCCAGGACAGGTCGGACCGCAGCTTTCGCCGCTGTGGCCTGGTGAACCATATGATTCACCTGTGGAACCATCCGCAGCGAGCGGTCTATCCTGCATTCAATATACGTTACGACGTCCGTGGTGTTGATCACCTGACCACGCAGCTTCACGGCTAGTTGCTCTCGGATCTGTCTGGTGTAAATGGCGGACGTTTTGTCAATATTGACAGACATCCGCCATTTATCGAGCCGTTCAGGCAAGAGGTCTAAGTGGCGCTACATCTTTCTTGCTGCGAACGCCACATAGCTTGACGACGTGAAGAACGTACTGTCGTCCGGCTGATAGATTTTACGTACTAACATTTCTTTAATGAATTTTT
>JAOCPS010661245.1:0-10754 GCA_025505425.1 Graphium colonna | reverse complement strand
TTCTAATCGTCTTCTACTTCTGATATAAAATTACTGCACTATTATTGACTTTAGTAGCTATTTCAGACACTTCACAACTTTTATCTTAATGCTAAGTGCAAAGAATTAGGTGGTAAACAACACTATCTTCTTTTTCCACGCTTTTCCATTACGAATCGTATATATAGACTTCTTCTACCCAATCATTTATTTCGTGTGACTAAAGGCCTCGCATTTTATTACAAGTAAAGACTCATAACTATGAGTTATCCCAGACACAAATGAGTGTATTAAAGCAGCTGATAATTTATTGGACCATTACAATTATAACTTAGATTGATTTTATTCGGTCAAAGTTCTCTCCTTGCAAAGGACATCGATAGCGTTCAAACTATATTGTTGCCGGGTACCAGCCACCAGCATAATATTGATAAAATTTCATCACTGAAGTTGAATAAAAATAATACTGTTGCATAATTTCATGGGGACAGATTGTCTGAACTTATTAACCAGGTAGAAACTTTACTTGACTTACAAAGCTTAGGCGGCAAGAATTGTAAATCGAACTATTTCTTAGAAAATTTATTATCCATGTGATCTGCTTATCAGAGCCATGGTTGAATGAGCATTATATAATATGGTAAATATAGAAAACTTTAAATTATCAAGTTCATTCGTTAGAGTGAACGCCTCTTGTGGTGATTCTCCTATGTTGGTAAGAAAAGATGTAATCTGTAAAAATCCACAGGATATAATGGCACGCTCTGTTGAATGATCTGTAGAACTATTTTGCGTTAAGATTCAACAGTATATTATAGTATACGTGTACCGACCCCTTCAGGTTATGTTGAAGTGTTTGAGGAAAAGATGGATAATGTCCTTAGTAAATTATGCTCCAATAGTAAATCAGTAATAGTATGTGGAGATTTTAATTAAGATTTATTGCGAATAATGCACCTATGTAATAGGCTCTTGAATTAATTTGAATCATTTCAATTAACAAATATTTTTGTTAGCTAACCCGTATTGCTAACTGATCTTCTACATGCATAGATAATGTGTTCTATCACAATAAAGTAATTAATAAGTCAAGTATAAATAAATTAAGTTCTGACCACTTCGGCCTCAAATTTTCATTAAGTAATAAAATTTGGGGGGGACAAAAACTTCACTGTAGACCAGTTACTGATAATGATTAAGATTTTTATACATAAAACACTTTTCACACTAATGACAATTTCCCTAATGACATAGAAATTTTAAATCCAAATATATACAATAGCGATGTTTTTAATTTTCTTTTAGATTCTTTAATAACATTTTTAAAACTCTAACTTTTGTCAAAAATTCAAAACTTCAGTTTTTGAGCCACAATAGGTATATGCTAAATCAGAGACACTCTTCATAAATTATACAATAAGAGGCAAAAGAATCACAACCCTGGGTTCCAAAATCGTACAATATTATTACTTACTTAATTATTCAAAAAGTTTTGTGTCCATGTTAAGTCTATGTTTATTAGAAATACAACCTTAAACTCGGATAGTAAAATAAAAGCAACGTGGAACGCCATTATACGTATATCTAATAAATGTTAATTTATTTAGCAAGCCTGTAAAATTGATTGTGCCAATAACATCAGAAAATAATGTAGCTAACTGTTTTGAGAGCTATTTTTCTGAAATCCAAGCCAAGCTTACTTATAAATTACAATCAACTCCCCTAATGCTATTGCGAGCATCATTTTAAGTTTGAGTATGTGTCTGCAAAGGATGTTATAAAGGTATTTAAGACTTTTAATCAACCAAATAGCGGTGACTTGTGGGGTGTATCTGTAAAGTTACTTGATACAATAGTAGCGTATATTGCATCACACTTAGTTCTGATTTTTAATAAATGCTTAGATTCGAGAACTTTTCCCGGTCTTACAAAATTAAGTAAAATAGTAAAATTTTTAACAAAATTAAGTAAAATAGTTAATAAAAAGTACCCTTATTTAAATGTGGCGAGAAAAATGATCCCGGTAACTAAAGAACTATTGCCATATTGCCATCACTAAGTAATTTTTTTGAAAAAATAATATTAAATAATTTTTAGCAGTTTTAGAAATCGCAAAATGCTATTGGAGTTTTTTGTAAACTGTCAAAAGCATTTAACTGTTTAGAACATAATACCCTCTTTCTCAAGCTCTATCATAATAGATTTTGTGAAATAGCTCTTGATCTTGTTGTCTCTTACCTCAGTGAAAGGATTCAGAAATTAATTATAAAAAAATGTATCTTCCGGATCTCCCTAAAAAAACTCACAGGGTTGTATTCTGGGTCCATTCCTGTTTCAAGTTTTTAGAGTTGATAGAAACGTGACAATTATTGACGAGGTGAATAGTGCACAGTCAAACATACTTTGTTGGATTAATGATAACAATCTCGTGTCAAATGAAAAACGAAATGAGTTCAATTTGCTCTACCTAATGTTATGAAAAATTACTCGAGTCTCATGTTAAATAATGATTTTTTACAATTTATTAATACTTCGGTTTCCACGGTATTTTTAGGAATAAAGTATTGTTAAAGACGAATTAATCTTTTAGGGCCAAGGTATACGCATGTATAAGAATATCCCACCATCTAAGCTGAACCTACCATTAGACCACTTATTACACCGTCGCAGAATATTTTGCCGATTTAAATGCGGAGGATTAATGCTGATAATACATACGTAGGTCATTGTAAGATCCAACCGTTGTAGAATAAATCTTTTTCAATAAACAAAATCTAACAGATCTTGGCAATTACTTAATAAACCTACCATTTTTTCTTTTTGTAGAGCAGCATATAAACAAGTTAACAGCTCACCTGATGGTAGAGTCCCGCAATACCAGAAGAGTTAAAAGAGAATTTCCGACTTTTGAGATAGGATATTGTTCTTTTTTTGAAATCATATCGATTAGGAAAACCGTTGGCTACAATTGATTCACAGGATTCCGTTTTTAAGAATTTATATTAGATGTAGGAAGGGACAAAGCAAGCAAGGACAATATGCTATCCTCAGCAGCACGATTCAGAGAGAATACCGCCGAAACGAATACAGCTTTATCTCGAAGATCTGCATTGAGATTAAGAAGCACTCTAACTTATTAAAAAAGTTCTGTTTGATATCTTTAAAATTCCAACCAAAGTTTTTTTGATTGAGAATAAATTCGGCATTGTAATCAGCGACCACGATCACGTGAAAGAAAGATAACGGCGCTACTGCATGAATTTATACAAACATTCCAATGCCGTGAACTGCGAACCCAAAGCAAGTAATTAGGCAAGCATGGTGCAAGTTCTGTTTGATATCTAGAAAATTCCAACCAAAGTTTTTTTGATTGAGAATAAATTCGGCAATGTAATCAGCGACCACGATCACGTGGAAGAAAGATAGCGGCGCTACTGCATAAATGTATACAAACATTCCAATGCCTTGGACTGCGAACCCACAGCAAGTAATTGGGCAAGCATGGAACTCGAAGTATCTGTACTGTGATCCCAGATCACTGCCGCCCTAGATGGAGCGAAGATCAAGAAACTGCCTGGTCTAGATATCATCACAGCTAAGGTCCTAAAGATGCTTAATGACAAAGACATTAGTTCACTGCGCCACATATGCAACCTTGTTTGGAATACTGGCAAATGGCCTGACTCTAATGCGAATCTATTAACCTCCCACTTCATAAGAAGGGATCCACCAAGGACAGCAACATCTGCCGCACACTTACACTGACACCACACGCTAGTAAGGTTTTGTTCTAGGTGTTAAATAACAGAATACGAAACTATCTGGATTGGAAAACAGCTCAAAGGCAAGCCGGATTTGTCCAAGGCTCAGGCATGCTGATAGAAAAGTACTACGAGTTTAATACACCTGCGTTATTGTGCTGCGTTAACAAGCAAGGCAAGGCCTTCGACTCCATTGACTGGACTGTTAGTGGCAAGTATTTGCAGAACTTGGAGTACCTGCAAGGCGCTTTACAACAGCAGTCAGGGTGTTATAAGAGCCGATAAAAAATTGTCCCGCCCTTTTAAGTTTAAGAAAGGAGTGCCCCAGGAATATATTATGTCTCCCATCTTATTTAACGCTTATGAAGAATATTTCATCCAAAAAATCCTCATAAATTTTAATGGTGATGTTACCATAATGTAAAAATAAAAAACTTGCGTTACGCCGATGATATTAAACTCCTAGTAGATAGAAAAACATTATGACAAGAACGAAACTCAAACTTTATTTGATACATTTGATATATGTTGCTGGAGAAGGATGCTTTGGATCCCTTGGACAGCAAGAAAAACCAACGTGTCAATTAAAAAAGCTAAAGATCACGGACGGACTGTCTTCCATATTTAGGAAGACCGAAGGAAAAAGGCCTGTCGGCCAATTGCCGACCGTTGGTCAAGCCGGATCCGCACCACACTCAAAACTTAACTTTACGTAGTCCGTCACAATGCCACAGATCGCAAAAAATGAATGAACTTAATTTTAAACAAGACAGCCTAAAGACTTTATATTAACGAAATCAAGAAAGTACACTTTCGTGTGTTGACGATGTGACATAATAAATACGTCGAGAATGTACTAATTACGTTCTGAAATGTTCCATAATTTCGTGTAAGCAATTTATACACTTCCATACAAATAATGTCAACTTACAACTTTTATAAGTCAAGCTGTAATAAAACTAGTTGTACGTTGTTAGTATTCTTATTACCATTTAAACATCTAGAAAATACAAATTAACGTCCGTACAGCTAGCGAGCGCCACTCTAAACTTTAAGCCATTCGTAAACTTTGAGGTAGAAAAGTTTTGCATTCAGTCGATCTTTAAAATATCTCGTGGAACGGTGTGCTCGATTTGCTCGCAAATGAAAACCTTTAGGAGAAATTTAGGAAATACATTTATAATTTAGAATAAATAAACGTGCAGCCCTTGTTGTATGACTGAAAATAATAATATATATTATGCTTTTTCATCGTTTCTGTCCACATCGTTGATCATCGTTTTCCGCTCTCAGGTAGATAAGTTTCCTATTTGCGATTATGGCCTATTTCCCACTTTCTTAGGTGGTAAAGCATAACATCTTTTCATTTACATATAATTATTCAGGAAATTTTTACTGTTAATACGATTTTTTAATCGCGGAGCAATATAAAATTCGCGTCATTTTCAATTCAGAGCTAGATTTTGGCATAAAATAAAGTATGCGTGACTTTCTGAATTGACGGTTGACCATTTCCTCCTTCTTCTTTTACTGCTCCTTTTCCCTATTAATTCTTAATATGCTCCCGACCTGTCATATCCACTAAACCAGTTTTATCCAATTTCCCATGTTAACAACGCACACAAAACTCTTCGGATGTCTTGTGTGTCCATGGGCGACAGGATCACTTAAAATGTTTTACTTTTGTGTTAATTTAGCATTACTTCTTTATTTGTCTTTTAATTGTTATATATGATACCCACATATATCGTATTAAAATATTGATGGTTACTCACCAGTACCCTGAATCTATATATAATCTTGAAGTGTAGGTTTTGCAATATACATACATTTTATTCATATTACATATTCTGATTTTATACCATACACACACAAAGAAGGGGTGTTTGAGGGCAAAGGATATTTAAGTTAAACTCTGGTCTGTAGTTATACAAACGACTCGAAGTTTAGTTTTTGTCGTCCCCATTGTGACTTGTTCCGGCGTAGTTTTAGAGTGGAGCTGAATAAATATTTAGCCGTGGGTACGTTAACACAGGTAAACTGGTACACGCACAGACTTTGCAGTAGAGCTAATATTTTGACGATAATTTGTAAATTTTTAAAGATGAAATCCAATTCAATAAATGACACGTGAAAGTTTTTTGAGATTTCGAATCTTTATTGTCACTTCAGTTATTTTAAAGAAAGCTTGATTTTTTTTAGAATTTCACGTCTCTCCAAACGTTTTTATGATATCTTTAAAAATAGTAAAAAAAATGTTAAAGCCATCAATTCGTTTTGGTGAGATGGAAGAACATAATTTAGTCGTTTGAAATTAAATTTGACCTTTGTTTGATTATTTTCGCAAAAAAATATATAAGCAACCTCAATAGTCTAAAATTTATGTTTTATGTTAAATTTTCTATCCACACATTATTTATCTCATGTTAAATGCAATTAAAACTAAATGTATTCAATTTACTCTACCTTATTTAAAAAAAAAATACTTAAGGCTCATGTTAAATAACGAATCTCTTAATACTTTAGAGTCCAATTTTTGAATTCTGGTCTTAGAAAGAAATGTTTTATTTCATCCGCATTTTTCCCCCACATTTCATCTCTCGCCGGTAGACTAAGCTCCACTGTCTTTGCAATTCGAAAAATGATGCAACTAACAGACGTTGATACTGCTTTTTTATTTTAGTTATTTCTATAGCATCTTATCTTTTGGAATTTTGCTGTGGGATAGCACAACTGAGTTAACACGGTATTTATTATCCAAAAAAGAACTATACAATATTTATACAATATTGGAACCTGAACTACCCTTGAGATCTTTTTAAAGAAATACATATACTTACAGTAGCTTTGCAACACATTTTTGTAATATTGTATTTTTCCGTCAAAAAAAATTATTTTAATTTTAAAAATAGTGATAGACAAATTTGATACCAGAAATAAGGAAAAATGTTCTATCCCAAGCTTTCGTTTATAAAAGACGAATAAATCATTTATGGGTTAAGGTATATTAACTGTATAATAAAATCCCACCATCTGTACTTAACCTACCCTTAGACCAATTTAAGTGCAAAATTAAAAATACACATCTGCGTAAAGATTTTTATATCATTGCAGCATACCTTGTCAATTTAACTGCGTGGTATTAATGCGTTAACACTTACGTAAGTCATATGAAATAATTATCATACAGATAATTGTAAATCGTTATTATTTCAAAAGAGCAACTGTTGTATTCTCGCCCGCTCTTCTCAGCAGAATCTGTCTCCCGTGCTGGCGGTAGCTTCATCACGAACATCGATATGATGCTTATGTAAAATTTAGACGTTGCATAAGAACGCGTAATCATCTATGCGATACAAGATATTCTGAACTTGAATTTGAATTTTTAGGTGAAATTTAGACACAAGGACATTAATTTGAAGTGTATTAATTTTTATTACGAAACGATAAATTCAACTGGTTCACCCAACGCTTACATATTATTATTACCCATGTTTATTTCTAACGTCTGTACTTGTTATGTGAACCTCCATACCATATTAGAAATCATCTAGAATCTACAATCATACTGGTGCTATGCCCTAACCGAAAATCTGAAAGAGAATTATTTAACAGGAAGGAGCAAAAGTATGTACTTGGTTAAATACAATAGTTTCCAACGTTTTGCATTAAAAGGGAAAGGGGGAAATAGGCTGGAAGAAATTCAAAGCGCTGGGTTGAGTAATTTTAGGAAGAGAGGTGACAAAAGCCTCAATATATTGGAAAATGAGATTGCGCCGATTAATTAATGATAAATGTGAGAATGGAAATAATCAAATCAAAACATGAAGAATTCTTACATGGACAATTTCGTCAAATCCCTAAGATTTGCCTAAGATTTGATTTTATTTTAAATTAGATACATCCGGTGGTAGAACCAGTAGTAGTTTTTGCTGCTGCCGAGGGCATGGTTCAAACTAGGTAAGTATCACGATCTCACAGAATACAGGCGTGAGGTAGGAGCTCCTTCCTTGAGTGCCCCTGCATTAAGCCGGTGAGTGCAGGTGACTGGTTGCCCATTCCCCTTACCTCTACCCCAAATGTCAGGAGTAATTAAATATCGTTTATCCCAGGGAGGTACCAGAAATGCTGAAGAATCCCTTACTAGGCCTCCACGATCCACGGTCAGTGAGCGTATAGCCTGAGCGTGGGTATTCAGGTAGCTTCAAGTATACCGGTCTCCACTGCCCGAAGAAAACGGTGCAAGAACATTTCGGCACCTCATTCCACTCTAGCTGTGACTTCTGCAACATCAGGGTATTACATTCAAACCTAAATGTCGTCCACTGCCATCTTGGGACGGCAAGGCCGGCCTTATTCTTTTTGACCGAGACTCAAATATCTTCTCCGTTAGAGAAGAGGTGTCTGACAGATGTTTTTTTTTATTTTTTTTTTATAGAGAGGGAAACAAACGATCAAGCAGCTCACCTCAGTGATCACCCCCGCCCATGGACTTCCGCAACATCGGAGGGGTTACAAGGCAACTCTCTTGTAAATGAGCAAATTTAATGTGAATGTTTAATTTATGCACTTTTCTTTAAGGTGCCTAAATCATATCCTCATTAACGGAGCCGCTGGAACATTCCCTGCAGCGTCATAGTTTTGAACTTCTGAGGGGTGAAGCACAGCTGGTTCCTGGCACCCCACTCAGTGAACTGTTCTAGCATTCCTGGCGCGAGCAGTTCAAAACAGTTTCAGAGGTGAGCAGTATTCCATATTTGCCCGTACCTGCGCCTCGTACTTTAGGCTTAACTTTAGGCGGTCTGACGGCTGGAAATACGTCCGATCCGTGCGATCGCGCGATGCACTTTCTTTGTTCCTGTTTTACGGTATGGGCCAGCGAATCATGCTGGCGGTGCGTGGGCGGAAAAGGTAGCGTACAGAAGTTGGACTGATTTGGCAAGAGACTAAAGCGAGCGAGTATTCGAAGCAGACGAACTAGTTTTTCGCCAATTCTGCTAATGTGTTCCAACTTTGCTACGGCCAGGTCGCTTTTGAAGAACCTGGAGGCAGAATTATACCATGGCCCAGGCTCGATAGTATTCTTGCTTAAAGCGAGAAGCTGCGACTGAGACATCAACGTTTTGATTTACCGCCGATAGAGACGACAGAGAATGGAATAGAAAATTCCATACTCTGAAACAATAAAATCAGCGACCGTGCTTGGATCACCCAGTGAGAAGCAAATCTCCCTCCAGAAGTAGGATGCTAGAAAAGATATCTACCCTATCTCAATCTGCCATAGGATGGATATCTTTCTGTCTTTGCATCGTGCAGGCACGTGATAGGCACCTCACTCCGGATTAGACAATGGTCGGAAGAGCCTAAAGGAACGCAGGTGATCCGGGTGAGTGGTCAGCAGAAGGTCCAACAGGGATGGCATATGACCAAACATTTCTGTGATTCGCGTGGACGATGTGACCATCTGAGTCAGATCATATGCCGGCAAAATCCTGAACCGATCTCCCCGTATGTTCGGTGGTGCGTGATTTAAGTCATTTGATAAAATCGACAAGAATTACGATCTCTGCGGAGATTATCAGCTACAGCACGGGATCCCTAGTCATCTGGGCGCGGTCAATGAGTGGTCAGTTTTGGTATCATCGCTATGAAAACTGCACAGGCACGCATAGACGCAAGAGTCGGGTAGACTTAGCCATACTGTAGACAGGTCTACCTTTAACTGCCGAGAAGTCGAGAACAGATATCTTTTCTGACGTACACACAAACTCCTGCGTGGTTCACAAATGAATGTTTTAATTTGTACCTCGAATAACCGAGATGGGAGGTGTCTGACGGAGAGAAGGCTGTCCTTTTAGAACTAGAAAATCCAAGTCAATGAATAAACTTTCATGTCTCGGTTTGCAAAGAAAAAGTTGTGTTATATATTTTGCTGCTGGGCAAGGCCGCTCCTAAGTTTTTTTCACCATTGAGCACGTTTACGTACATATTAGAAATTGAAATTGCAATTTACAAATAGTTAATTTCATGTGAGCCGTCACTGGAGTTTGAACTCAGGTACACATCGAATTTATGGAGTTTAAGACGAACGCCCCGAGCACTGAGCTAAGCACTACTTATACACTTCTTTCTAAGCATGTCGAAACTAAATTAAAAAAATAGATCTAAATATAGTAGTTTTTATTTGTGAGTGGTGTGCGCTTCTCTTTTAACCTTTATTTCAAATCTTAAATCAAAATATAACTCTAATATAAATATTCAGATCAGATATTATGGAGCTTTCGGAAATCTTAAACCTGTATTTCTCATTTTATTCATATTTTGAAGGCATTACCTAAAGGTTTTGAGTGTGGTCGGTAACTTGGGTAAGTTCGCTGTTTATATTATATCTTGCAATTTTCCACTGGCTAGGACAATTGTTTCTCATTTGTTTTCAAGTATTATTTGATATTATAATCTCATTGTATATTAATTAAATGTCTATATATACTCGGAGTTATTGCCTACGTGCCGAAAACTTGGTATCAGGATTTGATCTTTATTCACGTTTTTTAATCAATTTCAAAAAAAGTGGGCGTTACATGCTTAACTATGTATCTTTTTTTATGTATGTCCGGTTTCTCCGCCAAATATGAATTGAAACAACTTTTTTTGAAAGAATTTTTTTGCAAAATAGTCACAAAACATGTATAAATATTAATCTTACTTCTGTTTTAATTAAAAATCACTGTTGTAATAAGTGGTGAAAGTTCACTTTTAAGGCGTTTAAAATCGATTTTGCTATATTTTTTTATGAAAAGGAAGACAAACAAGCGGACGGTGCACCTGATGTTAAGTGATCCCGTGGCCCGCAACATGCGGAGAGCCACGAGTGCGTTGTCAACCTCGGAAAATGTATAGAATAGGTTTATTGGATTTCGATGGAAAAGGAGTGCGAAGGTAGACAAGGCAATCCGGCATCCCCAATAGTCAAGCATATTTTTCATTTATGCCGACATTATAAAGGGTGGTGGT
>JAOCPS010661244.1:0-19869 GCA_025505425.1 Graphium colonna | reverse complement strand
CCATGGGCGGCGGTGATCACTTACCATCAGGTGAGCCGCTTGCTCGTTTGCCTCCTCCTCTATATAAAAAAAAAACAATTAAAACGATGTCACAGATATGCGGGCCGATGAACTATACTCGAACTTATCTATTTTGGCAATCAACTTAAAAGAAATGGTGTCGGTAATTAATCAAATATACACATAAAAAAGTCAATGACATTTTTTGTTCATTTTTCAATTAACTCGTTTTGCAGTTAAAAGGAATTGAACCAATTTGAATGAAATTTTTAGACAATCTTTTAATTACGAGATCCAATAAAGTTTCGAAGCAATAGATTAAAAAGAGTAGTACATTTGACCGCAGTGAACGTCAAACTACTCGAATCGTCGATGATCCAGACCCCTCTGGTCGTCTCGATTCCTTGGCCCTGCAAAGAGATGTTGTGATATGACGGGAGTGTTCAGAGGAATTGTTCGGATTAATACCTGCTGCACAATTTGCTCATAAGTTGCGACAATCCATCAAATACCTCCAATATCACCTCGATGGTTGGCAGTCCACCATAGTGCGTTTTCGTCATCATTTTCTGCTACGCCCGACACCCATGCGGAACCAATTGTCGCCAGCGGTATTTCCGGACCTTTATGACTTAGGAATCTTTAAGAAAATTGTATATTTCTACCTTTAAGACCGGCAACGCTCTTGTTACTCCTCCGGTGTTACGGAAGTCCATGGGCGACGGTGATCACTTACCATCAGATGAGCCGCTTGCTCGTTTGTCTCCCTCTCTATAAAAAAGTATTTCCCTGTTGTAGCTTTAAAGTTTTTTTTACTATCTTTCTAGATAAATAGTAATGCTCGTATAGCGCATAAGTACAATTGCAATCAACTTTCAATCTGAATATTTACAGATTTTCTTTTATTCTAAAGGAATGGAAGGTAATATGATTGGATATATATTCATATGAAAAACACATTCCAACTTACTTAATACATTAATTATCGATATAGGGCGATAATTTTCTACTAAAGTCTTGGATCCTTTTTTGTGGATGGGAACTACATTTGCTGCCTTCCATATACTTGGTAAGTACCCATCACGTAGGCATCTAGTAAATAATAAGGTTATGGGGTGAGATAAAGATTCCTTACATTTTACAAATAATAAAGGTGGTAATTTGTCTTTGCCGGGTCCTTTCGTAATGTCTAGCTTAATAATAAATGTCTTAATTGTATCGGTATTTATTTAAATGTCATGAATTAAATTGATATCTGTCATTAAATTACCGGAATACGTATCTAATTTATTACTAACAGGTAAATCAAAGTTCCGCTTGAAGAAATTATTAAAAGCCGCACAGATTACCGTTGGATCACTAAGTTTTATTTCATTGTAAGCCATATTTCGGGGATAATTTGAGATATTTTTGCGTTTAGATTTTACATAACTCCAAAAAGCTTTAGGGTTGTTTTTGATGTGATCATGAGAACGTTTCAAGTATTCTTTATAGCATTCTTCTTGGAGTTTTTTTTTGTATTTTCCTTAAGTCCGAAAAATCTGCTCACTTTTGAAGTTGATTAAAAAAGGAGCACATCCTAAGTCTAAACCTCCTTCTTTTTTAAAGTTTGTAAAAAACGAATGGTACACTATAGATAAACATGTCTTAGTAAGGCTAAATGTGCATTATAAAAATATTTTGTATTTGCTATAAGAGATTCTCGTATCGAAAATTTGAAAAGTTACCTTAATTGAATTCGTTGGCAGAAACTGAAGCCTAACATTGTTCGAGGTAGATTTTAATTTTTAAAACACAGTTTAAAAATATATTGATATTAAAATTGTTACTAGTTCATAAGCTGGGATAGCCCCCAAATGTAATTTAGTTGTTTCCTGAAAAATCAATCACGGCCGCAATACTCGTAGTATATGTTTGTTACTTTAATTTTTTTATTTCTGTTTGTTACGCAAAAACATAATTTCTTATTAATAAATAGTAACAAACAAAACTATTTAAATCCGCTTATAAAATACTCGTCACAGACAAGTGAACAATGCTTAAAAAAGGAAATCTAACTCGCCCGCTGCTTTGACTGGGCCGTTTTTCTTGCTCCTTTATACCTATAGCCAACTATGGTATAAAGCCTTTAGATTGATTTATGACTTTTGACTACCTTTAATAAAATTATTTTCAGTTTTTAGTTTTAAAATTTTATAGATTAGAAAATAATTTTCTTTATGCAAGGGTATCTACAGTCATTTCTATACACATGAGAACGTGTGTGCAGTATTTTATGCGGAAAGATTATTGACACTGTGTCCCGGCCTTCATTACTATCACTAATAAAATAGATTTAGTTGAGCAAATCAATGAAAATTACATATCAATGATCGGTAAGTTCTTTAATTAGCCTCGTTATAATACCGGAGATGACGAAGAGAATCGACGTGTCACGTAATATTACTTATACGCGCATTTACCTATAAATAAATCATTAGAAACGTTAAACCTGCCAAATGTAACGAGACTGCATAATTAATCAAATGTTTGTCTTCGGCTAGTCAAATTGTATTTAATTTCATAGGCCGATTTAATTCTGCAATTACAGGTAAAGGCGTTGAAACTATTTCTTATTTATTTATGGCATGTCAGGTGATATTTAAATAAATAGAATATATTTAAATAACAAAAAGGAAAGGTTGAAAGATATTTATTGCACAGACTTATATTTAACTTCATACATTGTAACCCTGATTTCTGAACTAGCTTTAGCTATGTATCAGAAACTAGTTTTTTCTCACTCAATTACATTATTGCATGTGTATATCACATTCTCAAGTACAGCAATGAAAAAACATATACAATAAAAAAAATTAAACGAATTAAATAAATAATAAATACAAAAATGTGCGTTTTTATGCAAAGGAAGGTCTTACGGGCAGACGGTTCACCTGATGGTAAGGGATCCTATCGCACGTGTGTCTGACACCACATCCGCAAAGTCGCGAGTGTATTCTCAACCTGTGAAATTGGATAGAATAGGTTCATTAGATAGAATAGGGTTGGAATAAAGGAATTGGAGGCCAAAGGTTAAAAAAAGAAATGAGTAGGAATGGCCATCTCGTAACCCCAAAATTGATGCATTCTTTATTTTATGCGGACTTCATATAGAGTTTTTTCGAATACATCTTAAAAAAAGAGTGTGTATAGCTGAAAAAAGAAATATAACTTTAATTTAATTAATAATTGAAAATAGATTCTCAGTTTTGTTATTACTTAGGCCATTATATTTATACAAAATATATTTATAAGTAAAATGAATATCAGTATGAATGTGATTTGTTTGTTATAACAGCGGAACCTTAAACCTCAAAATCAGTATTCATAGATATTTTTATAATAATTTACATTTTAATTGACGGAACATTAAATCAAATAAAAAATCGTCATATTGTAACTACAAATCGATACTAGTATATACTACGGTAGCTTCAAATATTATCGCCCCCATTTACAAGACATCTTAATAGACTGTGACAGATAAGCGAGTTATTTTAAATAGTCCTTAAGTGTACTGGGAACTGCGGATAATACGAACAATTTAAACCTCCTCCCATCTTCACTGCTTTTACCCTCAGGAAGATCTTCGACGATATCCAATGAATGTCTCCCATAACAAAATAATAGTACAATGGGCTGATTAAAACTAAATCAATTACGGCAAAAGAGATTTTAACAGATTTATAAGGTCTAGGCTTGTTTAATCGGGAGAGGTACAAAATTCGATTTTCGATGAACCTATGCATCTAATAACATTGATCTATGGATCTATACAGACAATAAATCAACGTAACCATTCCATCTAGCTTGAAGGAACGCCTTCAAATTAGATAAATGAAATAACGCGATATCTAACTTCTTACTAAGTACCTTAATTACGAATATGACTGATAAATAAGATTAATAAAAAAATTGTAATTTAAGCGCTCTACTATTTAGGTAACGGACAAAGACAAACAACGGGACGCAAGTACGATCCAGTCGTATTCCTAACCCGGGCGATGCTTGTAACTCCTGTAGAGTCGGGAAAAACTTCCTCTATAATACCTAAAGGCATTATCAGATATGATAATAACGATCGAACATATAATGACTGGATCCACTAGCGTGTTCCACTTTCGACGCGATAGCCACGTATGGAGGTAATCTCTTCTCCAGCGCTTCCAAAACGATTGAATTAATTTATCTAATAAATCGTGCCTAGCCACAGTAGTAAGGCTTTCATCTATTTCTTCCGCTGGCAAATACTTTAAAAGTGAGAGATTTAAAAAATGCACGGGAGTCAAAGCAAGGGGTTCCGAAGGGTTACTAGAGAGCCTTGAACATAAAAGACGAGTGTTCATCACCGATTCAATTTGAGCAAGGACAGTGCTTAAGTCTTCAAACGAAATAATGGTGTCATCTTTGACCATATATAGGTGTGACTTTAAGCCTTTTATGTTAGCCTCCCAATTCTCACCGAAATGACTAGCTGTCTGGATATTAAGGGACCATTCAATTCGATTTTCAGAAAACATATGACCGAAATCCGAATTATGATACTTCGAACAAAGAAATTCGGCAAGTTCGGAAAGTTTGCGCTGGCACCTATGTAATTGGTTACGTTAACCGAATAAATTCTACCTACCAAGCCAAATCTCGAAAGGAATCGTTTAAAAGCGTTTATAAAACTATCGGTGCTCAAGTCACTAGCTATTTATATGTGTACCGCAGGCGTATCAATACAAACGAATTAGCATACGTAAGTCTTGGTGAATTGAACACCTCGGGTGCGAGTCATAAATGGTCCAGCATAATCAGTGCCCGTGTGAACAAAAGGTTTAGCGGATTGAACAACAACGACAAGAACGATGATCAGCCATCTCAGGAAAGGATGCCTTAGGTCTAACGCGGAAACATGGAATGCATTTACGGATCCTATTCCTAATCAAATCACGCGCAGAGAGTAAAAGCGACATCTACAGATCAGAACCGGCGTGACAATTTAACCTGTGATGATAACCGACGAGTAAAATTAAAGTCGAATCTCTTCTAGGAAGCAGAATGGGGAATTTCTCTTCGTAACTCAAGTCAGAGTGTCTCAAACGTCCACCGACTCTTATCAACACATTCTTGAGAAAGGGCTTCAGGTGTCAAACTGAATTACACCAATTTTTATTATTTGTGAGTTTGTCAAATTCAGTATTAAAATAAAAGAGTTGAGGCTTGTGAAATAATATTAATTCAGCGAAGTCATAATCTAAAGCTGACCTACGGTAATTTAAAGGTAATAATTTTACGAACCGACAAATGTATATTACAATGCGTAACAATTTACTCCATGAAGAGACACGATCACCTAAACTAAGCATAGGACTCCTTTCCTTGGTTGTAGAGACTAGAAGGGTGTGGTTTCTTTCTTCGGTCGACTCGGGCGCAGAGGATGGGTTAAACGGATCGATAGGCCACTGTGAGAAGTCTAAACGGGCATAAGGGACGGCTAAACCAAAGCGAATTGTTTATAAAGTTAAACGGAGTGAATTCACGTGATAGACAGTCGGCGGGATTGTTTGTACGTCCGAAATATAATATATATTATGCGGCGAGAAATCATTTTGTATTTTGAAACTCTGTTGGCTACAAAGGTATTCCATTGGTGAGGCAAGGAATGTACCCAGCAGAGAGCGACAGTTGAGTCCTAAAACGCAAATACGTTACGAAAAACCACGCGATTTTGACATGCGTCTACCCCCCTTTTAATAAGTTGAGTTAATACAAGAATAGCACGGAATTCAAGACGAGCGAGTGAAACAACCTTTTTAGGGGAAACCTTCGATTAAGCTGCTATCAAATTGATTATAATAAAGTCCCTATTTTGAACATGAAAATAAATTACTCCCTAGCACGCCTACTAAGTGACGGGGAATTTTTATATCACATAACAAAAAAAGTTCCTCTCTTAAACGTGTCCATAATTTAACTATATCTTCAGGCGGAGTGTCATCCCAATCACAGTTACACTGCCAAATCTGCTTGATAATTAATTTTACGTACAAGACGACAGGTGCCACAAATCCCATGACATCCCATATTTGAACGACACACGACTATATCGAACGTTTAGAACAAGTTTTATGGGAGTATTATTTTTTTTACTGAATTAATCGAACGTGGGGGACCAACACAAGCCGAGTACTTGAAGTTGATTTGATCCCTTGAATTCCTTCACCTCCGACAGACGGTGCGATGGCGTAATGGAATCTAGAACTACTTGGGAATTACTAGTCCATTTGACCTATTTAAATTGACCTGCTTTCATGAGACCTATCAACTCCCCCAGCTCTTCAGATGGGACGAATACACGAAGTCATCCATATATAGGCCGGTATCAATGACTTCCCTAGCCTGAGGGAACGAAGCGCTTTCGTCGACCGCTAGCTGTTTAATAGTGCACAATGCATGAAAGGGGCTAGATTTGAGATCGAATACTACACGATTAAATTCATGATATTGCAAAATGCGTCGAAAATACCTGGCAGATTTTCTTTCACCAATGCTCAGAAACATCTGACCAATGTCAGCCAAAAGAGCTATCGAAAATAAACGAAAATTATTAATTATGATAAACAAGCTGCCTTGAAGATTTTCATCTGTATATAATAAGTCATCAAGGGAAAACCCAGTGCTGGTTTTAAAACTACCATCGAGAACTACACGTAACTTCGTTGTGATTTTATATCCTCGGATGTCACCGTGATGCGGAATAAAATACGAAATCTGTGAAGAATTACAATTTATATGCGAAATATGATTCTTTTTCAAATATTCGCGGATTACACTGTTATGTACGATCTTTAACTATGAAGAATTGCTGCATTTTACTGCCTGATAGGAGTTACCGAGACAGTTGACGTAAACCTTGAAAGGCTAAGCCAACATGTTACGTCCGTCGCTAGCTTACGAGGTAGTACTCGAGTAAAATTGCCCACACAATTTATCATCGGGACTAAGTACCGGAGGAACATTGACTTCTTCCAGATCCAAGAACTTCCGAATAACGGAGTCCAATGGCTTCACGGTGCAGAAATATAAAACTGACTCGTGACCATTTACGCAGACCGGAGCGTCACCAACAACGTAACTCAGGACCGTTTTTAACGCGGGTGGTGAGACATGATGAGGTTGTCACTGAATCTTATTCGATAAAAGAAGATGCGGAAAAAGAGAGGGGCACCGATCAACATTTGAATCGAGCCCGAGCAATAGTAGGTATCGTCCGCTAACGGAAAACCTTTAAAATTCGACAATAACGAAGCATCGACTGTCGCGGTCGGCAGCCGTTCTGTAATTGTATCTACAACCAATGAATCAATTTCATTAAAAATGTTGCGATTGAAGCGAGCATGAAATTTTATTTTAACGGAACCTTAACTGGCTTTATTTGAACCTCCTATCCCCTTAACCACTGAACGAGCGAGTCTAATGTTTGCGTTTAAACCTAAACTTTGACAACAAGAACGAGTAATAAAAATGCTTTGAGAAGCGCTGTCTAACAATGCGCGAAAGCTATGTTCATTGCCGCGAGAATCTGAAATTATAACACGCGCTGATTCTAATAACACGGTGGCAGGGCTACGGAAGTCGCGACGAGTAAATTTGTTACCCTCCGCTAGCGCACAAAGCGTGACGTCATCACTAAACTCGCTTGTACAAGCAGGCCGAGCGTCCGAGGCAGCCGGCGGTCGTGTTCTCAGTGGTGCGGACATCTGAGCGCATCTCCCGGCAGCAGATTCAATTCCGAAGTAAAATGAATTATGATGTTTAGCGTCACATTTTTTACATAACTTTGTTGAGGCACAAGCGGAAATAAGATGACCAGAACTTAAACAATATATGCATAAAATTTTTGACTTAACAAATTTAAAACGTTCATTTGGTATGTAGTTATTAAATACCTTACACGTATAGTTGTAGTTGTGATTATAATTGCACAAAGTACATGCTTACGACTTCAAACAAGTATAAGGGTGTGTAGCCAATGATATACGATCAAATGGTTTCCTGTTTATGTTAGCAACCTTTACACTGGACGAGGTGCGTTCCAAAATCTTAATATGCCGGCGAAAAAGAGAAACCAGGCTTGAAAATTTTGGAATTTCACAACTTTGACTATTACAATGGTTGAATTCAAATGCATGCGCCGTATCAGTATTTAGTTTTTTAAGTGCGATATGCAAGAAAATTAAATCGGAGAGGTCATCGACTTTTATGTTTTTTGAAGCGGCTACTGACGAAGCAAATGTATCTAATAATGATTCTAAACTATTAAAGGTTGCGGAAGTAATGGACTTAAAATCAATTAATTGATCCCGGTATGAAGTGGCAGAGATACGCTTATCTTCATACTTACTAATTGACGAATCGAAGACTAATAAATATTTAACAGCTGAAGGCGTGATCCTTGAACATATGGTGCGTGCCCTGCCAGTTAATTTTCCACATTAGTAATAAATCTTCTTCTAATCCAACAACGACACTTTATTGTGAATGACATTTTGGAAACTTGCAATAAACAAAGGCCAATTTTTTATGTCGCCATCGAACTCGGGGATCTCCATCGGAGGCAATTTCGGAGATTTAGGTTGACATGCAAGTCCGACATGAACACAGATTTGAGAGGATTGCAATTTCTCGGCAGCACGTTTCACAAAGCCTAAAAGATTTTCGAACAAGGAAAGTGGTTGATAATTAACAACGTCATTAGGATTTGTCTTCAACTCTAAAGTAGCTATTTTATCAACACATTTTAAATATCATCACGCAATGCATCAACAATTTCAAACTCGCAAAAAAATAAGTCTCCATTTAATGATTTAGATATTGAATCAATATCTTTAACACGATCAGAAATATTTTGCATGCGGGAAAATATTCTATCTCTTTTAGCTTATTGCAATTGCAAATTAGTATCGGCCTGTGCCATTTTAAAGAAAAAAGGTATAAGCAAATGTTTAAAAGGAAACAATTTAAGCGAAATCGATAAGAAGCGACGGAGAAACGGAATACCAACTCTCGGTACGAGCAAGTTATGTTAACGACAAACATTTTTTTTAAATTTTTTTCAAGTACCTCCAAATAACGCGGCGGTCGAGTGGGCAGCGCGGGCTTGTAGCCTACCTAGATTATTTTAAACAAAACAAAACGAAACGATTCTTAAGCGGAATGAATTACGCACTCAATTCAATTTAATGAGCAAAACTTTAACTACAACGACTTGAAATTAGGTATATACCTTTACGCGAGGATAGTATTATTACGTTATTTCAATCGACAAAATGGTAGGTTAGTGAAATGTATTTACACGGCTTTAACTGACAAGTTTTAGGTACTTGAATGAGTTTGAAATGCGGGTAAGCAAACAAAATCAATATGTTAGCGGACTGACTACGATATAAAGCGGGGTGAACGAATTTTTATATTAGTAAGTAGTAATCACGTGAACCGTTGCCACGGGTATATGAAATACTTGGTATGCGGTTTGATACGAAACGAAATAAGTACTTGGATAATGGAAAGCTCTGATTTACTAAAAAATCCTACTCGTTTAGGACCAAAATATTTAAGCGAGAGACGTACAAAATTGGATTTTCAAAAGTTTGGTAGCAGTTTGGTTGTTGTACGATGGAACATGTGCAAAACTGCGGGAATAAATGAGATTAGAGTCAGCTGTGGTAAAGGGATGAAAGCACAGTATCTTTACCCATTCGCCGGATTTCTGCTGCAGTTCTGGACATCTCCAGCACGAACTTTAGCACCCCTTTCAAGTTTCTTCAAACGAAATTTGCGGAGCGACGTCTGTACGTCAACGTGACAATAGCCATTACGCCATTATAGTTTTTTTTTAATAACAAGCGACCCGTACCTGTACTGTGTGGAAAAAAAAGCAACAATCTAACCAATAAAATCGATCTATACAGACAATAAATCAGCGGAACCAAGGCTGTTTTATAGTCTTACTAATATGACAAATGCAAAAATTAATATATTTTGCAACTCTACTACTAATAACACCTGCTCAGCCGATTATCCTGAACTCTGTCTTATTTCATGCATACACTATCAGAAAATGAGAGTGTATTCTTCAATAAAGTCTGTCTTGATAAAGCCGAATGCTTAGCGGACAATTTGAGCAACAATGTAAGTCCAGAACTATATCAAAAACATGAAAAAAAGCTCTTCTCCTGGCCCAGACGAGATTTCTAATAAAATCATAAAAAAACTCCCAGGCCCGATCGTCTCTGCACTGGCTAGCATTTTCAATGTACTTCTCTCCAGCTGCTTCTCCCGAATGCTTGGAAACAAGCCATAGTAATAGGTATAAGGAAACCCCCTTAGCCTCCTAATCTCCCATTCATGCCCAATACAAGTTTATCGGCTAACAGAACATATTATGAATGGTGTACATCACACAAACCTACTATCTACGCGCGTAATCTTCTTCATTGTCGCAAAACTTTTCGACAAAGTATGGCACGACGGCTTAATTTACAAGCTTTACACTTTGCAAGTACCAGACAGGCACGTACACATCTTACGATCCTATTTGCCAAACCGTTTTTTCCGTTATCGGGTTGACGGCACCCTCTCAACTAGCTGCACCTTCAGCACCGGGGTCCCAAAAGGATTTTTTCTTTCACCCCTATTATTCTCGCTATACAAAAGCGATATACCAAAAACGCCGAACGTTGAGTACGCGCTTTACGCGGGCGACACGGCACTCTACATTTCCGGCAGACTTCCGGGACTCATTACAAAATGCCTCCAAATTGTCACCGAGCGCCTCGGCAATTGGTTCCACAACTGTAGGATTGACGTAAACCCCGAAAAAAGTGTAGCAATACACTTTACTCGTAATCTCACCGATCCTCCAAAAAAAGCAAAATGGAAGAGACGAATCTGCTAGTACAAGATGTAGAGTAACTTTCCATCTTCGGCAAACTGATCCCTTGGTCTAAGAAGGCCAAATATCTGGAGGTAACCCCAGATTCCAAACTTATATTTATACCCTACATTCTCTATGTAAGGAAAGAGGCCTCGTATGTTTCCGGCCGACTCTCTTTTACAAACAGCAGGAGCAAAATGTCCTTAAGACACGAACTCCTATTATACAAAACATGCATAAAGCCAATTATGACAAATGCAAGCCCATGTTTTACTCACGTATCATCCTCACACCTGAATCAATTACAGGTAATTCAAAATAAATTCATCCGCAGGGCAACCGGTGCCTACTGGTATCAGCGCAATGTTGATCTAGACAGCGACTGTAGACTTCAAACAATACGCGCTTTCAATAAAGAAATTTCAAAACGGTTCTTTGATAGAGCCGAGAATCATTATCACATCAACCAAATCCAAACGCGACTTTAAAAAAGCATAGTCAACGAAATTTGAATCTTGACCCGGTTCAGGAAGGGGACTTAGATATTCAGGACCTACCGTCAGGGGTCCCGCTACAACACTCTACACAAACACGTAGGGATAATATGCAAATCACTATAGGTCGCCCTCGTCTCAGAGCACGTCGAGACAACACCGTGTACAAACGCTACACCCGCGTTCCGGGGCGGTTCTCACCACTCACTAGCAATGGATTAAAAACAGTCATAGGAAGTCGCGATAAGGGCCCGTTTACCGGATCGCGACCGCCCTTACTGACATTCCCCCAAATTTAACTTTTCACGCATGTCTCCATGCGTGACTCTATTAGTTTAGAGTCTTTAATTCAAAGAAACATAGTATTTCCACGAGTTCGATTGCCAGACGAAGCTCTCAAATATTTTTGACCTAGGAGCATAACTTCTGATCCATACAGCACACAATACAGCTTTACATTTAATTGCTGGGATTTTTTTTTAATTTCAGCTTCAGTTACAGAATTGCAAAAAAAATAAATGTGTGGATCACGAAAGGCAGCTATATAAGCTAAAGTCTGTGTCAAGATTGATGGGTCTCTTTCAGAGGCGGAAATTACATGTCCTCAGGAGATACTGAGGATCAGGATACGAGCACTGTATCAAAAATTATTTTAGCTGCATCCGTTAAGAGGCTATTTGTGTTTATTTAAGCATAGTTACGGTAAGTTATGATTAAAGGATTAGGAGGTTTAAGTTTCACTTATGTATAAATCAGATCATGTCTAGAAAAACCTAGTGCAGGTAATTGACTAAAGTATTTGTCATATATAAATCAATAAGAAAGTCATTGGTGTCAATATTATTATGTGGTGTCAATATTATCTTTATAACAATATGCAAGTACTATATAAGGTTAGTAATGTAATGTGAGTGTTTTGAGATTTACTGACTCAATTATTGTACGACGCTTTTGAGAACATGAAAAAAATCTTAGGATGTCAGTGTTCAGATCACCCACTATAACGCAATGTGCCATCCCAGAATTAATGGTTTCGAGAGCCTTTTCTAAATCGGCAAAATAATCAATAGGAGAATTAAGTGAGATACAGTACTCCGAAAATAAACCAAATGATTTATTATTTTTGGCCTTTGATATCTTATTCCACAAATAAAAAAACAGCTAAAGCATAGTAAATAAAAGGAGATACTAGAATAGTTTTGAACTTAATAGATTTGTGGAGATTAATAGCAGCTCCTCCTCCTCCTTTCCTAATACGGTCATTCCGTAAAAGTAGATACTCTGGTAGTGGAAAAAAAAAGAGACCAAACTTGGTTTTAACCAGCTATTGGATACTAAAATAGCATGTAGATCAATAGATGAAATTGTTGTTTCTAACTCGTAAAAATGGCTTGGTATGCTTTGAGTCATCATCATCATCCCACTGGCTGAGTGTTGCGATATCTGATAATAATTTTTTTTAATTTCAGGTCCGTCACTGGTCACGTTATTCACAAAGGCACTTGGGCGCTCTTTTGCAAGGTCAGGTTTTACATAGCGGTTCTCCCTTGATAGACCTTGAGGGGGTGGGGGGATCTTGGCAGACGGGGCGGTGTCCACTGAGCTCGTTCTTCTAAACAGGAGGATGGTCCAGACGTGCGTTCGGCATCAAGGCGGGTCGATCATGGACCTGACTACGATGAGGTGGAGAGTCGAGGAGAGGGTGTAAACCTTGTCAGATCACCGATATATTCGGTTTGACATTATCTCTGCCCCCACGGACACTCCGATCATCACGCTGGACCGTCCTCTGCCGAAAGAGGGTCCATAGTGTGAGTTTTCCATCCTGGACATAGGATGACTAGACTAGACAAGGGATGGCTAAGGAGGTGGCCATCGTAGATAGGTGGATCACTAACGACATGACGAGCGGCTTGAACGCAGAATTGAAGTGCGAGCGGTTCGCTGGAGCCCTGACACGCGTCTGTGACCCGGCGATGCGATGCACAGGTCCGCTTACTAGGTTGCTCGTCCGGCCCTCTCCTTGACCACAAAGGCCGCGAAGGAAAATTTCTGAAAAAAGTGGTTTAAAGGCCTGGACCGGGATCCGTGGGAGCGCCCGTTCAAGATCGTGAGCCAAAGGCTCCGACCGTGGGCTCCCCCGCTGAATAGGTCTCTGGACCCACTCCTGACGACCAAGACGACCCGGGAAGAGCCTGTTGACCGGATCTTCCCGGCAAGGGAGGAGTAGGTGCCACCGCGCAGCGGAAAATGGCGCAGAGGGCCTCCAAGGCGTAGCGTACCGGTGTTCTACGAGAAGGCGTGCCTAAAATCCGGGAGCATCCCCTGGGACCCCGAAGCCGGGGTTCTGGCAGAGGTTTACCGAAGAAGGGCTCTGATGCGGCTGAGCGGTGGGGAACCTCTCCCCGAAGAGATCGTTCTCTGGAAAAGAGAGGTTCACGACGGTCTCTTCCGGCGATGGGAGGATAGGTTGGTGGACACCTTAGCGAGCAAACGGCTCGTCGATGCCATCCGCCCCGGCCTGCGCAAGTGGGTGGAGGCAAGACATTGGGAGCCGACTTACTTCCTTATGCAACGTCTCACAGGGCATGGCTGTTACGGCCGTTATCTGTGGGAGGTTGTGAGAATTGAGTTGCATACCGGGTTTTACCATTGCGCATCCGGCGCCATGGACCCAGCCAAGCAGACGTTCGCCGTGTGCACTGGTTAGGACGCGCAGCGCATCACCCTCCTTGGCGAATTTGGGTTGGACTTCTCACCTAACTCTGCTCGCTGCCAGCTATCAATGGGACGGTGCCGGCAGCAAGCAGAGTTAGATAAGAAGGAGTTAGCGCCGTCGCCTCATATGCACGGGAGTTGACGGCGGCCAAGAGATGCCCTACGAAAGCGCGAGGAGACAGGTGAAATGTTGCCACCCCGCAGGGCTTCGCCTAGGGGCCGCCGGCGTGCACAGAACGCAGCAGCCCTGCATTTGACCACGCGTGTCAGATCCGATGGATGGTGTAGCTCCCAGTATCTCCCATTGTAACTGACATATTTAAGGAGGACTTTGAGCACATGGCCCTTAGTACAGCTCCCATACATCCTAGATATTATAAGTGGTATGTAGATGACACATTTATAATTTTACCATAAGATATAATAAATGCATTATTAGATCGTCTTAATTTCCATTTACCAAAAATTAAATGTCCAATGTAATTAGAGTCATGTAATTGCTTAGCTATTCTAGATATTTTAGTGAGACGCAATGCCAATAAAATATTGAGCCAAACTCTACATAGAAACCCAACCCATATAAACCGAAATTTAAATGGTGACTGTCACCGTCACAGTTATCTACCGCGGGCAAATATTTGTTTCCAGAGAGCACGTGGGATCTGTGACGAGCAAAATCTGGCCGCTGAACTAATACATGTCGAGTAGGTTCTGCGCGACAACAAGCTCCAAGCACCACGCCAACGTCACAGTAACTATGTTAAGCCAGCCACACTAAAGCGAGTACCTGTTGTCTTACCATATGTCAGAGGAGTCACAGACAAGATTGGCTACATCTTGAAGCCGTCTTTATTAAAACATTTTATAAGTCGCTAATTTTTTTTTAAATAAAATTAGTAAATTTTTACCTCCTGTCAAGTGCAAAGCCTCTACAAGATCCAGCAGTCTACAATCTTGATTTTGAATGTAGTCTTTCCTACGTTAGACAAACAAAGAGAGCTATAAAAACCCAGTTGAAGGAACACACAGCTAATATAAGGAATAGTAGACAAAATAAGTCTGCAGTTTGTCAACATATTCTGACAGGCCCATGATAATAAGACAAACAGTACCCGTCGCTGAACCTGGTCCTAACAATCTGTGCTTCGGCTTTCCTCGCCAATTTCCCTTTATAACAATATGCAAGTACTATATAAGGTTAGTAATGTAATGTGAGTGTATTGAGATTTACTGACTCAATTATTGTACGAAGCTTTTGAGAACATGAAAAAAATCTTAGGATGTCAGTATCAGATCACCCACTATAACGCAATGTGCCATCCCAGAATTAATGGTTTCGAGAGCCTTTTCTAAATCGGCAAATTAATCAATAGGAGAATTAAGTGAGATACAGTACTCCGAAAATAAACCAAATGATTTCTTATTTTTGGCCTTTGATATCTTATTCCACAAATAAAAAAACAGCTAAAATTAGTAAATTTACACCTCCTATCAAGTGCAAAGCGTCTACAAGATCCAGCAGTCTACAATCTTGATTTTGAATGTAGTCTTTCCTACGTTGGACAAAAAAGAGAGCTATAAAAACCCAGTTGAAGGAACACATAGCTAATATAAAGAATAGTAGACAAAATAAGTCTGCAGTTTGTCAACATATTTTGACAGGCCCAACCATTACATCAGATTTGATAGGCTATAAATCCTCGCAAAAGAACATCGATTCCTGCCAAGGGTAATTCGTGAGGCTATTAAAATTAAAATCATCTAAATTTCAATAGGGAAGATGGTTGTGCCTGCTTGGAATTCCATTATAAATAAAATCAACTCAAGAAATAGGCACAACACTGCAAAACCTAAAGATACAATAAGTAGTTACTGCGTAGATCGCACTAAAATTAATGTTGCTGATGATATTCAGAAAAGCAATGTTTATAATATTAAGGTATGCAGGATTGACAAGTGACACCAGGCCATCAAACATCTCAGTCCTGCCCGTGACCATGAAGGCAGTAAAGGGTTCGACACGTCGAATTATCAAATTTTAAATAAACTGCGATTAAATTCATTAAGTTGTTTGATTTAAAAAAACCTATTATTATGTTTCGTTATTTCAATCCTTAAATGATTCACGAAATATATTTTTCCTTATAAAAACACTATAATATACTATTTTAAAAATAATTTGAAAGAGCTAATTCAAAAACACCTTTTACTAGTTTTACACCTTTACACTTAGTACGTTAAGTAATTAAGAAATTTCAATCAATCTTTTATCACAATTAAAGCATTATCTATCGATGGATTCAAAACCTACTACACTAACATAAACGTATATCTCCTTCGTAGAAACTGCGTGTGAAAATGTGTTTACTTAGATTCTGTTGTGTTTTGAATGCAGAAATGACGCTGTTGTGTTCTACATTATATCTATATTAATTCACAGATATAATAAGGAAATATTTGCATGCAATAACAATGTTAGTTAAGTGAAGTCTAAAAAACCATAGCAGCGGTCAATTAAAAATAGATAAGATATAAAAGCATAAAATATGAAATACACATGACCAAACATAACTGACAATACTTTTAAGACTTACGGGAATGTTCAACATTTTAAATGAAACAAATTTACGGATTTTACCTCGGTTTACTTTAAATGTTATCACCTAACGTTTCGAACCCTTTAAATCGTTCATGGCCAAGGGTAGAATCCTAGTGTCACTTGTCATTATAAGGTAACTTCAGCTTGAATATTAATTTTTCTTCGATTTTCAGTATATAAATAAAGTACTCCATCAAATCGACCAGTGCTCGAAATCAACTGTTTATGTTTCTTGGATATGTTTTACTAGCTACCCGATATTTTTACCCCAAATGGCTACCTTGTGAATGTATCTATTCAGTCTCCTAGGCTTAGCACGAAAAGGAGGTACAACTTTATGAAGAAACTATTTGAGCAGCCGATGAGAATATACATGAAATTCGTGGTAGCTATGCAAAATTGTCACTTGATATACAAAATAGTATTTGCAGCATTACCTAGAGTGAATCGACCACTTTAGCAGCTATGTCATGTTTCAGCTACGCAGAAGGTAAATATGCGGCTTGTAGAAAATTTATTTGGTTATTGACAATCATGTGGATCAAAACAATACAAATGTATGTGTTTTGAGTGCAAAGCATAATACTACATTAACACAAATGTACAGACAACTGTATACCATAGAAAAAAATATTTAAATGGGATTGGATGGCAAAATTTTAAATTAATTAGATGTATAGTTTTTCATAACTTAAATTATAAAAAAATAAACTGATTGATTGTTATGAGTACGAAAATCTAATGGTGTAAAATCAGTCAATTCTTGTTTTTTTAATGGTTACTAGCTATGACAATATTGCTTATTTAATTTATTCTGACACATTCCTTTGAGCATTTTGTGGTATTTATATTTTTTAATAGTTGGATTTGACCCATCCACTCCCCTTTGTAAACATTTGTTCTGTATTTAACATCGTGTTTATTAATAATTACACCGGTACTATTTTAAATTTATTGTTGAATGCTAATCGTATTGAAAGAATTTAATCCTCTTTATATTTCACATACCAATTTTAAAGAGAAAATCGTTTGTACCTTAACCACTAAGAATTATAATTAATTTTTTTTTTTGGGTGTGACTATACTTTTTTGAAATTCCAGATATTGATTGAAATAATTCCTTATTGAAAATTAACGTTATTATAAAAATAACAAAAGTGCAAAATTATGATTAAAAAAACACTAAAATGTTTTATGTACACTCTCGTAGCTTTTTTATGGCTTTTGTACATATAATATTTTGTGGAATTCATAATTTTTTAGAGGTAACAACTTTTTACACATTTTGCTTCTACGGCAGTGCTCGCCTGGGAAAGTACCACCGGCCTTTATAAAGTCGGCATAAAATAAAGTACGCATGACTTTTGTGGATGCCGGATGGCCATGTCTACCCTTTTCTTTTTATAGCGATATTCCTATCCTCTCCAAATCCCAAATCCCGACCCCAGCATATCCAATAAACCTATTATATCCGATCTCCCAGGTTGACAACGCTCCCGCAACTCGCCGAATGTTGCGTTTGTCTACGGGCGACGGGATTGCTTACCATCAGGTGAACTGTCTGACCATTTGTCTTAGGCAATATCTATTTTCTATTTATAAAAATAGGCAATATCTATTTTCTATTTGCGGCTACAATCTGATCTTTACATGATTTACAACTCAAATTCTAGTGTATAAATTATGGATGAGCCTTCTTGCGAGTATTGCTAGCTTCTTAAAATTACGACGAATCAGTTAATTCCGTGTTTAGGATATCTATATCGAATTGTAACATTAATTTTCACGGTGTTAGAACTAGCAGTAGCTTTTCTTGCTACTGAGGGCACGGTGTCGTACTGAGTAAGTACCACGACCTTGCAGGACACTGGCGTGAATTGGGAGCCAGTTCTAATGATGTATTTTGAAGATAAATATGATATAAAAATAAAAATTAGAAATTCCTGCACTGAACAAGATATACCTGACCAATTTATCATAATTATTATTTTGATATTTATGATATTTAAGATCTAGATTTGGCAATTACTTATATGAGTGGACCCTTGTAATGTGTCCGGCAAGGAGAGGAATTTTATGTAAGAGGCGTGATGCTACTGCTATCGACCTGCAGGGAAGCGTTCTGTCTCTATACTTTTTTTTCCTATTTTCGCGAATTCCCCCATTTTTTTACTTGCTTTCCACTTTCGCCTCTACGAAGATGACTTACAAAAAAAGCACAGAGCTAGAGGCATTACATTTTTGAATGTTCAATTAAATAGTGTAAATAAATGTGCTAACTATCCGTAACTCTCATTAAGTACAAAGTTATGATCATTAGCAATTCTTACTGTACTAAACTGTCTTTAGTAGTCACATAAATTCTGTCAGTAAAAAAGTAAACTATTCTTTTTATAACCTCAAATGTCTTCAATACTCTTGAAATGTAAAAACTAATGTAATATTAGCTCATGAAATTCTCTTACCTCTTTTTGAAAAAACCTAAAACATTTTCTATGACGCTATAAAGAATTCACTGAATGTGCTGTTGAATTTGTGCATAATACGTATATTAGGAATTTGTAAATTAAATCATATATCTGAGCACAAGACACAATTAAAATGTCTCCCAATCCGTAAGCGTCGTGATTTACACATCCTAAATTTTCTTTTTTACTTGCTACTTGATCCTTTTTCTACTCCTTATGCTATTAACACCTTGAGTATCTCGTGCCACGAGGTTCGTAATGTAGGCGAATCAAATTTCTACTACTAAAATTCCTTCCCACTCTTAAAGAGGATATGGCAAATCTTTCACTATCAAATCGACTAAGTAATGAAACACTGCCGCATAATACATGCAAGGTCATGTTTGTATGTGAGCAAGGTCATCTCTTACATTTTTTCGCAATCGGAATTAAGAGCATTTTCTAAAGCAATAAACTTACAAAGACTCGTTTTTGTATTATGTTATGTTTATGTATATATTATGCAGAATACGTAAATAGTTTGTAGGATATGTATACAAACCTACCTTCTGCAATTGAATTAGATGATTTAAATCAACATTTCTCCACCACTTCTTCACTGGATCATCTAACGACCACTAAAACAGT
>JAOCPS010661134.1:0-10754 GCA_025505425.1 Graphium colonna | reverse complement strand
GCCCAGGATATCATAGATAGGCTAGGATACCCGGAATACTCAAAAGCTACTCGTATGCTTAATGATGACTTGACAGCGATAAAAAATTGACCTGATAGGTTTGGGTTAACCGCAAATCCATCCAAATGTCAGGCAATATTAGTTGGTAGTGTACGCACTCTGAATAAGATGGATTAAGCTGCTCCTCCACATATAATTTTTAAAACCGAACCTATCCCTATTATTCAAAACGTAAACGATCTGGGTCTACACATTGATAAAATTTTTAGCTGGAGAGATCAAACTGAAAATGTTAGCTAAAAAGTTACAGGTATCCTGCAATATCTTCATCTGTTTTAAATATTTCTTGCCATTAGGAATGAAATTAACCTAAGTGCAGGCCCTAATTTTGCCTATTATTGACTATGGTGACGTGTGTTACTTTGCTCTAAATGCAGGTCATGTCATTCTTCAGTACGTAAGTATAGAATTTTTAAATATTTATACATAATAACATCTCTTACATCAATGTTTTTGATCCAGTGTGACTTTCATTGCTTACTGACAATTTTACTGCACTTTGACATCAATCATATAAAACTTGCAGAAAAATGTTATCAAAATTTTAGACAATTGATCATAAATTCATATGAGATTTAAAAACACCTGATAAAACTGAAAAAATTTAAAACAGAAATGTGTAATACAAGTGCAATGCCTTTCTCGATAAATTAGCAATCCAATACTAAAATAACCTTAAAATCCGGGCCATTGTTCATGAGCACTCTTCCTCTTTATGAAATTAGTATAGATGTCTAAGCCTTATAGTACATTGTTTGGAATTAAGGTTTACCAACAATATTTTAGTATCTATATTTATAAGCGTACATTATGCTCCAAACTTATAATTCTGGTTGGCCTAAATTTCGACAATTATTTATTTACACATTGAAAATAGCAAGTTCAACTTCTTTGAAAATAATGGCTTTAAAGTTTTTAGCTGCATTATCTATGTGAATCAGTATTTTTGATGTTTTTCAAACAACACTGCTCTTACTGTAAGCTCTGGGGTTGTGTTGAAAGGGCGATTCATATACATTAATTCTACATACACTAATAGCCAGACCCGTAACAATCCCCTAAAACAAATATCCGAAAGTCTTAAATTTTAACGGCTTTAAAGTTAATAAGATATTGTTAAAAAAATAATTCATTCAGTAATTACCACTCAATCAATGCCTTTTTACAATATCTCATACCCATCAATACTGTACCTTCATACACATAAAGATAGTTTGCATTTAACACAGCGCAGTTCTCTGCAATATACATTAATAAAATGTCATTTTAAATCCTACCCTTACTTTATGCTTTCAACGTTCATCTGGAATTGGCTTAAAGACAATAATGCAGTGATTATTGCGCCGTTAATATTAATGAAAATATGGAACACGTGCTGACAAGAGCAGAACTCAATGTTGATAAATAAATTATACGAATGGTCCTTGGAACCGGACATTTCGATAAAAAAAAAACATACATGTGTACTGAATTTTGTTTTGACTGTTGTAAAATTTTGTTTTCATAGTAGGCTTTCGAATAAGGTATTACATCTGTTCATTTATATTATTTTATTACCTTTCGTATATCTGTCGAAATATCGTGTTTTAATCTATTATGACGTGAATGTTTTGAAATTACTACATTTTACTTAGGCTAATCCTTTGACCAACCGTGCGATTTCGTCGGCATTTCCTGCCACGCACGACTTCCTTGTGGAATAAACTGTCGCCAGCGGTATTTCTGGACCGATACGAGTTAGGGACCTTCAAGAAACGAGCGTTCTCTTATCTTAAAGGCCGGCAACGCTCTTGTAATTCCTCTGGTGTTGCGGGAGTCCATGAGTGGCGGTGATCACTTAACATCAGATGAGCTGCCTGCTCGTTTGCCTTCTTCTCCATAAAAAAAAATATGTGTGTAATGTCTTAACTAGCAGAATCGTGATATTGGACTTAAATTTAACAGGAGTGTTACCTCACGTTTTTACTGTTTTCAATAATTTGTATTAAGTGAAATAAAATGCCAACACTGTATTACAAAATGTAAAAATATTCCATTAGCGTAGGTAAGTTTTAAGAAGGTGATACGTCAATTTATTTGTTACTTTTTTACATAAAAATAATGCCCTCTTGCCTCCACTACATACATAATCTTTATCATTTATGTGTATTAATCTATTTATCCTCTTGAGAAAGAGTTGGCATGCCTAATTTGTGTTTACCTTCAAACTATTCAAACGATGCGTATCAAGTAATAAATAGTCCCAGGATTATAAATTTGAACACATAAAAGAATTCCTTCAGACGATAGAGCATAAAGCTTTACATACAATTCTTTCTGCACTTACCAGGCAGTTTGCCCAGGTCCAGGACGAGGCTGCTAGACGAAAATTAAAACCAGGTAAATAAAGTTTGTCTGGCTTGTGACGTTGTGTGACCATTCAATTTTTTTTAGACTTCCCCCTTTGATCCTAAATACGCATCTATCCCTGTTCTCATTAAAAATCGCATAACTGCAACTCTTATGATGTTATGGGTATTGGGGCGCTGAATCTCACGTTTATTCAAGACAGTAGTTTAAATTGGGCTAGCACTTTTACAGATGATATTGTTATTTTATATGGTGATTAATTTTTAAAGGGGCGTAAAAGGGGGCGGCGTTGAAAGTTTTGGAACCACTGCTATACATCATGCCAACCATGTCTTCACGTACTAACTAGTCTATGATAAAATATTTTTGTTTACAAGTAACTAAGTGGACATGCCTAAGTAGTTAATCACCTCACGCAGTAAGTTAAGAATAAATAAGCCTTTGAGACTCTACATGTGAGACTGTTTAATTATTTATTATTGCGTTAGTCGTAAAAAACACGCGCTTAATAATGTCTTAAGATGAGTCTCGAAGAGGTGGTAAACATAATTACCAGATAAGGATTAATTTTTAAATATGGTATCTGCAGTACAATATATGGAGATTAATTTATTCTGTATTCTGTAACTGTACAGATATATTTAGCTATGGAACACAGTGCCTTAATGAGCGCATTACATGTGTATCATTTTAGTTGCATTTTTGTGGTTTGTGGATTGTTGATTTAAATATTTGTTCCGCTCATGACTATATATACATTGTCTAAAATGGGTAAGTGATGTATAATATCTGATGTTTGATAGAACTTGATTCGCAGCGACAATCCTTCTGTTTACATAATTATTTCCACAGAAAACGGCAAATCCGACTTCAATCGCCTTAGAAGTGAACTTTGGTGAAACAATTTTTTTTAGTTATTTAGATTTAAAAAGAAACTATAAGGCCGGCTTTACAATTATACAGGCCACCTCCCTATACCCTTTCTAATAAAAAAAAGAATTTTGAAAATTCGTAACGTAATAATCATAGCTTGCGGAGATGTTATTTCGCATAAATACAAAAAAAAAAAAACATGTGTCTCGATAAATTGTAAAAAATTAATTATTATCCTATTTATACTGAACATGGAATTGGTTTCAGTCAAATGTAAATTCATGCACTTGCCTAACTAGATAATTCATGTAGGTTAACGTGTTATGGAGTAAAAACTTTTTTGTTTTAGAATCAAATTATGTGTAGTGTAGGACGTCCTCAGGCAAGGTGGAGTGATGACTTGCGCAGGATGGCTGGCAGGAGCTGGATGCAAGCAGCCGAAGATTGAGATCAGTGGCGTGCAATAGGAGAGGCCTATGACCAGCAGTGGACTGCAACAGGCTGATGATGATGATGATCAAATTATGCAGATATATGAGATCTTACTAATAAATAATAGGTGAAACTTTGTAAGTTTGGATGTTTGTTACTTCATCAATCAGAAACGAATGAATAGATTTTGATAAAAAAATTATATGTAACATAATTTTTTTTTTATGGAGAAAAAGGCAAACGAGCAGACGGCTCACTTTATGTTAAGTGATCACCACCGCCCATGGATTCCCGCAACACCAGAGCAAGTTATGAACGTTGCCGGTCTTTTGGTATATCAGTTAGATAAAATTATAGGATAGATTGTGGACAAATAGAAAAACACGAGATGAAATCGCGGGCAGGGACTAGTCAAAATATATACGCATTGGACATTTCAAAATAAATACACAATTTTGAAGTTGTTGAATAACGTTTTTATTTTTATCGCCAACCAGCCGCCCTGACATAATATGTCAAGAATAACGTCGCGTTTATTTCGTTTTCGCTTCGAGCTTTTAAATAAATGTTTGTTTTTGCAACATTTTATCGCGCAACGTTGTCTAATGCAAGCTTTTTGAATATAAAACTGATAAGTTTGTAACGTGCGTTTTAATCGCGGCGGTTAACTTTTACTTACGTGAAATCAATTTTATATAAGACTCAAGTTTTGGGCCTTTGAATTAACGAAATGAAGTTGCAAAAGGTATCGTAAGATTTTTAATGTCATGCGTTAAATAATTCTGCACTTTGCTCAAGCTTTAATATAAATTAACAAAACCGACATATCGAAATTCATAGTATAACATTTGCGTTCAACCTTAAAAAACTACTACTGGTAATATTTAAAAATATGTTTTTTGCATTGGAGAAGACAAGCGAACAAGCAGCTTGTAACTTACTAAGTAATAGCCATCATTCTTTCGAAATACCTGAGTATGTCAACCTCCTTTATGGGTCGAATTCCTCGGAGAGAGATGGACTATCCGTGATGAAACACAAAAATATGATCATTTTTAATTTCTACTAATCTTAAACCATATTTTACCATATCAGATTATTGTTTCAAAATACATACCAAATTTTTTTTTAGTAATACATAATAAACATTTTCTTTATAATAATTAATATTTCAGTTTCAAATTGGTCTTTAGTAAGATCTGTTCTAACTTGAGTAAACGGTTAAGTATGGTCATCATAAATTTAGCATTTTTTTTTCTTAGACCATATTTCCACTAATAGTATATTTGCGACGTGCATCCAGTTTTTCACATATGCTGCCATGTTTCAAGACAAGAATTTAAATGGAAATATACAGGGTTAACAAGTCTACCTTTTCAAATATTGAGCAGTTTATTTCAACCTATCGATACCTTAATTCGCAAACCAGCTAACTCCATTTGAGTAATTTTGTCAGGGGAACCATAAAAAATGTGATATTCTTAAAACTAAATACAAATAAGAATCAAATTTATCGCTTAGAAAAACTAGTCAGGTTTTCGGAAAACTATTTAATTAAAATATTGTGATAACCTTTGATTTTAAATTGTTTCAAATCATGTCTTTGCGAACTCTACGTTTTTGACGAGAGTGGAGTTAGCTGGTTTGCGGATTAAGGTATACATATATAAGTACAAAACAACATAGCTTAAACCTAAGGCTGCACCGACAGGTGGCGCTCGAATCGCAAGATATTAACCCGAATGGGACCAGTTCAGAGCGAATTAGACCATAAGCGTACGCGGTTTCCTGTCCCCGCACATTTCTAGATTGATTACTGACCGACTTACAGGTTACTGCGCTGTGGTTAGACACACGCCTGTCAATGCCACGTAGCTAGACTTAAAGGAATTTGAAAAATATATCCTAACTACAAGCATGATGAAATAATTTTGGTTTGGTCAAAATCCATTGTTTTTTTTTATGGCAGACAAACCGTCTGCTCGCTTCACCTGATGATAAGTGATCCCGTCGGCCAAATACACACGAAACATCCCGAGACTCGCGAGTGCGTTGTCAACCTAGGAAATTTCATAGAATAGGTTTTCTTAGATAGGATGAGGTCGGTATTAAGGATTTGGAGGTGAAGAGAATAAGGAAAAAAAGGGTAGACAAGGCCATCTGGCCTCCCCAAAAGTCATGCATACTTTATTTTATGCCGACTTAATAATCGGCGGTGGTACTTCTCCGAGCGCGGCCGTAAAAATGCAGCAAAATCTGTGAAACGATGTTATGTCTATATATCCGAATATCAAGTCAATCGGGTATGTAGGTCTTGCAAAATAGTCCACTATCTTCTACGGCGGTGAAAAAGTTTTAATAAAGGCTGCTTTGCCAATAAAATACCTCATTTTAATGATATTCCACCCGAAACTCACTCAAATTAAAGAAAAAAAAATATTTACCTTTAATCAGTGATCAAATTGAGGCTCATCATTTAAGGATGGCAGCGTACTATGATCGTAGTATTGTCAATATTTCTCTTAGTAACGTAACTTGTGATCTAACAATAGCAAAAAGATTACGATACTATGCACGTAATACCAGAAATCATTATACAGCGTGTAACAAAAAAGTGTAGTTAAACTCTAGAGGCAAAATTACTAAATACACAAAACAAACATCTTTTCCAATGAAATTACGAGCAAAATCTGAAACAAATATTTAAACTTTCCATGCAAACCCATTAGTTCCATGGCACCGTTTTCTGTGAGACGAAAATTTCATTTTTAAATTTTGTGTTTAATTATTTAATAAAGTTGATCACTAATTTCGGCAGAACTACCCCTCAAAGTCTTACACCTTTTTGGTACACACTGTATAAATACAGTTTGCAAGCCTATCGTGTGCAGACGGCTATACGATCTGGATCTCAACGGATTTACGTTGGGCAACTATTAGTCTGCGATCCAGAAATAGAACGCCCACCCGCCCACTCCGTTTGCAGAAATCCGCGATATGCACCCGCCGCTTCTATAAATACGCCGAATGTCCGCACCTGCGAAATATCCCGTTTTATTCCCTTGACGTACACCTGGAGTGGGTTTGATTATTTTCGCTGCAGGGAAACGCTTGCGGTTGATGTTTACGTGAATTAACTGCTATTGATAGAACGCCCACAGTTCGTTACAACCGCGAGCTATTTTCCGTGTTTTATCGAGTTTATGATATTATAAGACCGTACTAAGTTACGATAAAATCTGGTTAAAAAAGTAAAAGCAGTGTTGGAAATATAATTTTTGAGCTGGTAGAGTGTAAAATCTTATCACAGCTTTTGCTGATCTTTTACGGCCGCGCTAGCCCGGGGACGTACCACCGCCCTTGATGAAGTCGGCATAAAATGAAGTATGCATGACTCTTGGGGATGACCGATGGCCATATCTACCCTTCTCTTTTCCCTCTTATTTTCTCTTATCTTTAATCTCTCTGTTACTCATCAGATGAAACGTCTGCTCGTTTGTCTTTCTCTCCATGAAAGAAAAAATAAATTGGGTGACATAAAATTTGCTGTTCGGTTACAGCATTGCTCGCTAATCACTTAATTACCTGATAATTAGGATGATCCATGCGCCGGATGGGCATGTAAAATATCGGTCCTGCGCCTGATCTCGCTCCGGTCGTGTCGAATAACCCTCCCATCGAGATACGAGAGTAAAAGCACAGAGAGGATATCCGTGTCTGCGCAGTTCTGAGTAGATTGACCGCTGTGGTCGAAATTCAGGAGAACATTATCTTTGCTTTGTTCGCATAAATGAACAGAGGAAAAGGTAATTTTTACAACCGCCAATTATGGGAATTTTATGCAATATCCGATCGCCTCATGACCGTTAACAATATATGAAGAAACATGGTTAACGTTCCGGTTATATTTCGTCGATAATCGTTTCGATAAACGATGGACGTTCACCGATTAACGTTAAAAACGGCCTTTTTATTATGGCGATAAATACCGTTTATTACGGCCGTCTAGGAAACGAATCCGGGCCGGACTTTCGATAAACCGGTCCTCTCCAGAAATGTCACGCGCCGTACTGGTCCGAAGCTGCGGAGACGAATGTCTGACAGTGAAAGCGGTTTACGAACGTTTTTAATACGTACGCTAGGTCAGGGGAAGGCAGCATTTTCCGGAATGATAAATACTATTTTTTTAATTAAATGTTTCTTGTTTAAAAATATACATTCTAATTTACAAAATAAGTAATTATTAATTGTTCATTTGATAGTCTGCTGTGAGGAATAAAGATTTTGAGAAAGTCAAAATAGGTCTTTTACAAAAAATCTGGTAATAAAAATAAATTTAAACGGATAGTTAATAGTATGAGGTATTGTATAATTCAACAGGAATAAACTATATAATATGGCAGACAAAAAAAACTGCTAATAGGGATCTCAAAAGCGAAATTTGAAATATAATTCAAATTGTAAGATCAAGCCCTCTCGTGGAATGAGGATCAAACAAAATTTAACTTTCTTTGTCAAATTAATTCATATTAGTTTGATCTCTCCATGGCTTCTTTGAAAATGTTGCAAACACCTGCACGTGATTTTTGTTTTGTGTCGCCTATCGCTGTAGTCTGTAGATATTTATTATCCGAAGCTTTACTAAGCTTTTATGTAGTATATATTATTTTCTTGCAAGTTCCCGAGTGATATTGGTTATTACCTACATAAGGCGAATTTTAAGCAACGAATTAATTACATAGTGTATATTCTTACAAAAAACGTAGTTGAGTTATTTTGCTCATTTCTTTTCATTTGACATATTTTTTTTTATGGAAAGGAAGACAAACGAGCAGACAGTTCATCTGATGTTAAGCAATCCTGTCGCCCACAGGTACCCAACATCCAGAGTCACGAGTGCGTAGGAAACTTGATAAATAGGATAGAATAGGTTAATAGGACAGGATGGGGTAAGGATTTAGAGGGGGGAAGGAAAATGGTTGGAATGGCCATTCGACATCCCCAGAAGTCATGCATATTTTATTTTATGCCGACTTTATAAAGGGCTGTGGTACTTCCCTGGGCGAGCACAGTCTTAAAAGTGAAGCAAAAGCTGTGCAAATATGTTATACTCTACTTTGTTAAGTTTGTATGTGTGAAATATATAGAAATAAGTATTTATTTCCCAAATTTAAGTAGGTGCCATGATAAGGCTCAAAATCTCTTCCATGGTATCGCAAGCGTGGCTGTTTGGTACAATTTAGCAATCTATTCTTATGAACGATGGAAAGTTCACAATTAGCTACATAACATCACAGTCTTTGGCTTACGCGTATATCTTATTTCTACATATGAGCAAGAATTATGCAAAGTTCACGAATACTTTGCATAATTCTTGCTCATAATGTGTAGTGATGGTTAATATTAAGAATTAACGACGATAAAACCCTTAAATTGTTTAATTTAAAACCAACACACTCACGTATCGTTGTGCGAGCAACTTGTTTTTAAAAGCTCTGGTTTCCCAATTACCAATTCTCTCTTGCATTACGTTAACGTGACGAAAACCGAAACCCCGAATCACGCTATAAATCGCGTTTCAACGGAAAACAGTTGTTTGCAACATGTTTATTCGGAGCTCGTTATGCAGCTATATATTTCATGTGACAACCTCTCGCAACGACTGTCATTATGTGCTGAATACGTGTGGACGCTATTTTCAGACTTTTCCCATTTCACAATAAAGTTTACACTCTCGATAACTATTGAGTTATGTAACAAATAGCATGCAACTGAAGTGTTATTCCTATCATACTACATTATATTACCATGTTAGAATATCAACCATTTGTATGATATATAGAAAAGCATTCCGTTACTGTCAGTAGCTTAGCTTCTAGCGAGCGCTGTAGCGACTCATCCCTGTATAATGCTTTTTAATTAAAGAGGTATAATGTTGGATGATGGATGGCGGTCGTTTCTTAAGGAAACAACATAAAATAAATTGTTTTACCAATCACCAATAAAATTCTAATGATCAGCTGCTGGTTAATCTAAAAATTGCCATTGAACATTTTATTTGAATTTGTCCAACTGATAGGAGTTACACACGCACGCACACACGCACGCACACATATATACTATATCTCTTTTTAGATAATACAATCCAGTAATATAATACTTATTTGTACTTCCAGTTTGTAGAAATAGATACTTTCTGTCCAGATCAGAGTAAACTGATTCTATTAATGATTTTATCTCCGGCTAATTGCTTCCATTGGTTTCATTTGCGTAAATTTCGTGTTTACAAAATTTTTCGTTGATGCTCCGCTTTTATGGGTTTCTCATTGGATTGATCAAGAGATTAGCGCGTTCAATCAACTAAACAAGCAAACTCTTGAGTATTGTATCCGAGGCTTACGCGAATATAAGGCATTTTAAATTAAACAATTTTACGGATTTTATCGCGGTATTTTTTAAATTTTATCATCCGACGTTTAGAACCCTTTACAGCGTTCATGGTTCATGCAATCCTACCCGTGGCCATGGAGGATGCAAAGGGTTCGAAATGTCGGGTGATGAAATTTAAAAATAAACGGCGATAATATACGTAAAACTGCTTAATTAAAAAAACTCTTCAATTTTATAATATTAGTATGGTAAATGTGAGACAATCGAAAGCATTCCAAGATCTAAAAACTAGTCTAGACAACCTCCTAGGTCTTTGGTACAACACAAATGTTACATTGGCAAAGAAAAAAAAAATTAAACAACAACACAATAGAATTTTCTTTATTTTTTTAACATATTCTTTCGTCTCCATCAAATGGATGTATTTATTTGAAATGTAAAATATATTTTGCGTTAGGTAACGGCCCCTCGCCAACCCCTTAGTAATGAGACTACTCACTTTACCCAGCTCTGCTTACTTGACGCAAAATATGTCTACTATAGTAATACAATAAAACTTAAAAGTTTTTACAATTCTATAAGACCATTTAATTAGCAATATTCCGTGAAAAAATCGTCTAACAACCTGCAAGCAAATATATGAGCGCACG
>JAOCPS010661024.1:0-10756 GCA_025505425.1 Graphium colonna | reverse complement strand
TGTCCATGGGCGACGGGATCACTTACCATCAGGTGAATCGTCAGCTCGTTTGTCTTCCTTTCCATAAAAAAAAAAAAGAGATATGTGAAGTCCGCCAATCTGCACTTGGGCTGCATGGTGGACTATGCCTTACACCCTCTGTCTAGAGGAGACCTTTGCTTAGCAATGGAAAATAGGTCGTCGTTTATTTTATCAAATCGGCTACCTACCGGCTAAGAGCGTCTCAGGCATGCACAAGAAAGGGTCCCCTAGCCATCCCATGGTCCGACCGCTTGACAAATAAATACCGAAAATATCTACACAGTTTCAAAGCAGCTTTTGTTGCATTTTAAGAGACTAACGATACCCCACACAATGGGTTGAGTCGAATTTTTTTGTTGTATGGTAGTGGGATGAATCAAAATATTTTTTCATAATTTTAAATTATGGATCTTCAATATACATCTCTCCTCCAATTTTCGTGACAATCGATGCAAAAATGGTGGGAGTAGAGCGCGGACGGACAGACGGACAGACATGGCGAAACTATAGTGGTTCTTAGTGGACTACGGAACTCTACATAGAGACGGGTCCCTATATGCTTTTCACGGCGCACGAGCCGTGGCGCAAACTTTGGGAATTCTTGCTTCACACGGTACAGTAGATAGGTATTTTAAGTATAAACTACATAAAAACTTATTTCAAATCTCCACTACAAAGTTAAGTGCAATGTTAGTGGCAAAAAACAAAAACGAAATAATTTAACAAAAATATCACAGCAACTTGAAGTTATCTTTGATTTTATCTCTGTATAATTTAATGTTGGAGAATAAGTTGCATAATGTAAATAAAAGAAAAGACGCGAAGAACTTTTTTGTTTGAAACAGATGTTAGCGATTCAAGAAACGGTTTACGTAACCTTTTTTATCATATGCCATCCATCCGGTTGCGAGTTGCGGGAGCATGTTCAGCATTAGTGAGAAAGAAGGAACATATGTAAAGGAAAATAAGTAAAAAAAAAGAAAACAAGGTCAACTGTCAAATGTACAGTTTGGATATTTTTTACATTTACTGTGTGTGAATTGTCGGCATCTCAGTGCAAGACCTGACACCCGAGTGCTATATAAAATGTTGCACTCTACCGTAATATGTATTCTACACTAATAAAGAAATATTATCTTCACAGAAAATTAAAAGTTGACTTTAAACGCCTTAGAAATAAGTAAAGTCTCATGGAATATTTAAACAGTTATTTCATTTTAAAACTGAAAGTATAAAACCGATTTTTATCAAACCTTTAATGGGACCATCGCGTAAACAAATACTTTCAAATGAAAATAATAGAAATACATACATACATAAAATAAAATACGTACAGTACAGTCCAACATATAACAAGAATGTAATGTTTACAGCTACATTTTAAGTTGTACGTGATGGCGTTAATACAAAAAATATTACGTTGTTGCCAACATGACGAAATGAAATAAAACAATTTTTAACTATTACTGAATGAGAACTATTTATATTTTAAATAAAAATTAATAATAGTTAATAATTACGTATCAAATGACACAATAATTTTACATACCAACCGTAAGTTTTGTTACAAATGTAAATGCATTTTTTATGAAGTAATGTAATATTACAAGAAAATGTACACACGCATATTTAATAAAGTCTCAGCAAAAAATTTAAAAATATATTCTATTCATAATGGCCACCTTTGGCTTTTCATACAAGCCTTTAATCTAAATTATATTTAATATTTTTTTTATTCTTCATATATGATCCCCATATATAATGGCTTGGAGTATTGAAAATGACTCGCAAGTCACCCGGTATATAGTAGGCATGGGCTGTTTCAGTTTTTTTCACTTGCTATCGGTTATATAACGTTATCGTTCCCTACAATGAGAACGTTATATAACCGATAGCAAGTAAAAAATCACTGAAATGGCTCATGCCTAGTATATACTATAATATTATAAAGCTCAGGATTTTGTTTGTTTGGTTGAACGTGCAAATCTCAGGAACTAATCAAATCATACATTTGAAATATTATTTTAGTGTTGGATAGCACATTCATAAAGGAAGGCTATAGACATTTATCTCATCACATGATCAATTATAGCATCAGTTAAAAATATTACAAAAACGGAAAATGTTATTCCTTTCGAGATACGTTGCGTTCGTTATGTAATCTATTAAAGCTACCTGGCAAAGCTTTTTGGCCTGGTTCTGTATAACCTTATACGACGCAGTTATTTTGACCACCTCCGTAGCCTAGTGGTATATGCCCTTGCTTTGTAAACCGGAGATAGCGATTTCGAATCCCATGGGGATCAATAATTTTGTGTTGTTGTTCCTTGGTTGGATTAGGGCAATGCGGGCTGATCACCCGATAGCCTGAGATGGAGGGGCATGTAAAAAGTTGGTCTTGCGATTAATCTGTCTCCGATCGTGTCGAATGCACCTGTGTCTGCACTTACACTTGTGCACTATAATCCTGCGCAGTTGGCTGATCTCAGAGTAGATTTGCCGCCGTGACCGAAATTCGGTCAGGAGGACTTTATTATTTATGTGACACAGACGGAGTTGCGCAGGTAGGTAATAACTTTTATGTGCAACTAGCCTTAGTAACAAATATTTGCGCATTTAAAACAGCCTGAAAAAAAATCGCTAAAGTATTGAAATTACACATTTCAACAATTACAAGTATTTTTCCTTACAAGTATTTTTTCAAAACAACTACTTTTATCAATATTATATTAATTACATTCGTTTAGTTGTACCAGATTCTGTTAAATTATGACAATAATGTAATCATTTTTATAGAATTTTGTATAATTCACTTTAAAGTATCTTTATTCTCCTAGACGCTTATGCGTTCTTATGAAACGTCAATATTTTACTCTGTAATTAAGTGTTCGTCAAGAAACTACCGCCAGCTCCGTAAGCAGATTCGGCTGATAAGAGCAGGCGAGAAACTCAGCAGTTGCTCTTTTTAAATATTTCTTCTTACAAAATGTAGTATAATTTATAATAACTTGTTTTGCCTGTTTAATAATCAAACAGTATTATTCCCACGCAACTCTTCAAAATATTTTTAATAGCTTGTTGTACGCTTTACGTACTAGAGTGTTTTTTTATTTATTTATTCTTTTTGTACAATAGTTGCACATAGGCGGACACATTTTAACATTTGTGTGTTGTGTGTGTGTTTTATAAAAGTAAAAAACGTTAAGTGTTTCATATTTTAATGTTAATTAATCTTAATTGTATAATATTTAACAGTATTAATAAGTAATGATTAAATCACAGAATTAGAGGTCATTCCACTTGTATAGGTGCAGACTCGTGACGGTGACTTTAAAATACATTTTGCGTGGTTAAATAAATTAAGGAGCTGCGTCTATGCAGTTCTTATTTACGCTAAAGTGATTTGCTTAAAAGCACGGATACGTTCCTCACAGACTGTGGAAGGAAATTTATATCGTTAACACATCCTTTAGCCTTCACTCCTAGATAAGTATCTAATTTAATTTAGCGACCAATTTTTTGATTTTGCCTTAGAAGAAAAGGTTCAGCGAAAGCTCACTGGTAAGTTCTGTTTAATAGTTAAAATATTTATTTAGTTTATAAATAGTTATTAACGATTATTTTTCATTTATTTAGTTGAATTTAATTTTTATAAATAAAAAAAAAACTGTTTGGTGTCGTAGGACACCAGATAGGAACGAAGTTACTTATTTATTATATTCTTATTTTAAGTTCTATTCGAGGTATAAAAAAAAATATTATTCGGGTATACATTTTTATAGCGATTTTTATCGATAAAAAAGGGCACTTAGTAGCCGCGGTGAACCTAAGAGGAACCCATGGCCGATCGGTGGTTATAATTGGTCGGCCGAGTGGGCTGCTCGAGGTGGGCTCGTGGAGCCCACCTTTGATGCGTGCTAGAGGGGTTGCGAGGTCAGGAGGATGGTGGATGCGTTTGCTTCGCCGCTGGCCCGTGCCTGTCGGGTCAGGTGGCCCTGAACTTTCGGCTACTGTCCGCTGGCCTCTTCAACGAAGAAGGAGTCGCAGGGGAAGAGGAGTGTCGGTAGATCGTAGGCCGCTCTCCATATCCCCCGCGTCTTGGCGGGGCCGCACCGCCGACGGATGCGACGTGGAGGGGCCGCGGGGGATGGATTACTACCTTCTGCGGCCGAATCTGGGTTAGTGGCGGAGCCTTACATCGCATCCGCTGCGGGGGCCGGGAGGCTTGTTGCTCGTTGGCACTTGTTCTCCTGGCTCCCAAGATCTCGGGCGCTTACAGGCGGGTATGCGTTTTCTGCATTTCCCCCACGTAAAACAAAAAAAAATATAAAAATCTTACGTTACGGACATTTTTTGTTGGCTAGGGTACTCCATCGCAACGTCCCATAAGGAACTTCGTCCAAAAAATATTGTGAGGCTATGTTGAAGCACATTTCCGTTGGTTTAAGGTGAAAAATCTGTGCATCATTTTATCTCGATACCACTTGTATAATAGATGTCGCGATTGGGTCGCCTGGACTTTGAGACCTTCAAGAACCACTGTGAACTAGTTCCGTAATCGCCTGGAGAACTCGGCCAGACGTCTGTAATATTTCAGTTGAGGTTAAGCTTTGGAACAGTAAGGTCAAACCTGCTACCTCTACGAACCAGGCTATGGTAGCCAAAGTTAGCCAATTAATTACTTGGGATGTATTAGTCAACAGTAGATCTAATAATACCGATTCCATAAAAACAAAATCCTGATGACATTGAGATCCGTCCGATACGTTTTCTACCGTTTAAGTCTAAGCTTGTAGAAAATCTAAAATTATCGGTGCTCAAATGACAGAATATCTTGTGACGAAAACATCCTACCAGCAGCTGAACTAGAATCTTTATTTAAAAAGTATTGCAGTAGTGCGACTGCGTTGTCGGACGTAGTGGTCGATATTTTTACGATTCAAGGCGGTGGACATTATTTATGATGCTCCATTTATTCCAGGCTTTTGATACCTTGAATACGACCTTGCTTCTTTTTAACTCGCTTTTGATGGTTTTGACAATTCCACAGTGACCATAATATACGAATGCACTATTTTAAAATACGCAGAAACATTGGCTTTGACATGATATCTGCTAGTAGACTGAGTTAATATGGGCGTGCTTCGAGGTTCGATTTTGAGGCCAATACTTTTCTCATTTTACATTGCACAAGTTATTGAAGCAACAAGGCATTGTCAATATAATTTATATGCGGATAATGTACAATTATACACATTTCATAAAACCAATGACACCTTGTTTATATTAAATTAAATGAATCCGAAATTTAACGGTTTAGTTAAATGAGTTTAGTTTAATCTTAGTGTTTTTGGTGCTTAGTCGTAATAAGTTGAAATATTCGCATTTGGGAACACGTATGCAAATAGATAGTATCATAGCTCGGCAAATTTTTATTTGAGGCTGTATCTTGAGGGATCTTAATCTAGTCCCTTTATGGATAGTAAATTACTATCGTACACGCACTAGAAAGATCGCATGTAATAAGTAGAGACAGGATTATATGCATTTGGATAAAATTGTATATTTAGTATATACCATTATATGTAATACATATACGTAGTATACCCATTCTCAGCCGCCATCGGATATTTTATCTGAAGTCTAGTCTAGCATGTTTTTACGACATTTTTCGAAAGATTCCCCTTTGGATAATAGGATATGGCAAATTAATAATTTTATTGATGGGACTGCAGATGATTTCAAAAACTATAACCACTCAAATTAAAACAGTGTATACGAAGCGATCTTCATCTTTTTATACAGGGTGAATGATGGATCACTTTTAATACTAAGAGGTTATATGTGGGGATCACATATAAAGAATAAAAATGTTGTTAAAAATAAATATTCATTTACTACTGACTAAACATAACCTAAAGTTAAAAAAATAATTAGGTTTATTCGAGCGGACACGGCGTGGCTGGAGTGACACGGATCGCGCGTACTATTTGATTACAATTTGATTGAAATTTTTGGGCTATAATTATGCCCCTAATTTTATTACATAAATAAGACAATCGAGTACCTTCTTTAGTATCGCTGGTGACTTACCAATCACCCTGTGTAAATACATCGAATGATCAAAAACAATCGTATTTTTGAAAATTAAATTTTAAGTAATTCTTCGTCTTTATTTTACTTGTTGTTGTTTTTAATGAATATTAATAGTATGTAGATTCAAATATAAAAATTATTAAAACTATTTTCGTCTCCTCAAACATGCAATATTTTACCAATTATACACATTTTAACGCATTTTTTCATGCATATTTATTTGCATGGATACATCAAGCTTTTTATGTTGCATATAATCAGGCATCTAGAGGCCTGATTAGACAACATAAAAAGACAATCAAGAGAAACAAGAAAACTCTTGAATCGATTTTATTGACCAAGCTATGCTTATCACTAGTAATTATTGTTACTAATAATTAACTTGCTTATTACTAGTAATAAGCATAGCATATAAATAAACGCAATGTCAAATGTATGCATATTAAAAGTGTCACCGTCGCCCTAAAATAACATTTTTGTTTAAGAAGGTGTAGAGTCAACAAGTGGTAATCCAACAATTGATTTGCAAAGCTGTGTCGACATATCCTGAGAATTTTTCAAAAACAATGCCATGCAATTAGACAAATTACTCATGAAATTGGTAACGTTTTATATATACTTTATAGATACATAATATTGTTTATAAAATTGAAAAAAAAAACAGTATACACGAGTTTATTTTTGACTAAAATCGACTTCAAACTCCTTAAAAGTGTACTTTCGAGCATACCATATACGTAATTTTAATTTTAAAAACCATCTACGGATCCGATTTTTATACAGAAATTGTGGCACCTTGCTGAATCAGCCTAGCCCTATCAGATAAAAATGATTTTTTTAAATAAGTTCATAAATGACGGAGATGTGCGCGAACATACATACAAAATAGAAACATTCTAATTTAGAACTTTTCGAAAAATTCTAATTAAGGAAAGGGTTTCTTATATAAAAATGACGCCAGTATAACGTCAATGTGGTCTGTAGTGTTAGGAATTTAAATCAAAATTGGGTCAATAAACTGTACATATGTATGTTCATATCGAATTACTAGGGGTGCCGGAGTACTTACTTTAGATTACTTTTTTTTTTATTTCTTTACGTGATACTGTAATCTCGGACTAAAACCCTACCGGAAGAGCACTATTATTTAAATACCTTGCCAGTTTATCATAGTTTAGAGATATAATTTTCAAATTTTTTTATGGCTCTCCCAAAGTTTATTCCACATGCCTTGTTAATTTATCTCTTTTTTGTATTATAATTAACATTGCACAAGGTCAGCTTTAAACGCCGAGTTTGTTGATATGGTATTCTGTGTTTATTTTAAAATCACTTTTTTATTTGTCTTATATAACGTTTAAAGAAATAAATAGTTATGGTATTATATTTCTTGTGTAAGAAGGTGCTTGCATTGCCATTTTTATAATAGTTGCATTTTAATAATGCAGCAAAGCCTTTGCTTATAGACTTCAACAACATCCGGTGACTTGAGTGCATTGTCAATCTTTGGCAACGGGATATCTATCTATCGGGATATCTATCTTAGACTGGCAATGAACTTTTAACCACTTCTAAAGTCTGCATAACATAAATTATGCACGACTTTTGGGGATGCCGGATCGCCATGTGTACCCTTCTTTTTTCCCATTCCTTTTCCCTCGAAATCCTTAATCCCCACTTAACCTTTCCAATAAACCAATTTCCCAGATTGACAACGCACTCGCGACTCTCCGAATTTTTCGTGTGTCTACGGAATCGCTTAACATCAGGAGAATAATCTGCTCCTTTGACTTCCTTACCATTAAAAAAATATCGGTTTCATTGGGTTAAGAATATATCTAGGATCGGAGAGAAAAATAGTGGGAAAGAGAAGGTCATCTAAGAAAAAAATAGAATGGTCATCTGGCAGCCTCAAAAGCCGGCAAACTTTTAAACTTTTCAAAATTTTATACTTAAGCTTTTTATATGGTACTTCCTCGGGCTGACAGCCTTATGACCAAAAAGAGCCGTATTAAAGATGTTTTCCTCTACCAACGTCAGCATTTTTTGGCGTTTGACTCTAAATAGTTTCTTTTTATATTAATATTAAATAACACAATAATTTTCTACAGGAGCCAGACGTGATCGCAGAGTAATTATATGATAAGAAACGATGAAGCTAACGAGGAACTGCAACAAGCTTCCAGATGCGACCAAGAGTAAGTTTTCTCTTAAAGTAGCATTATTAATATCATCATCATTATCATATTCAGCTTTCATGTACCCTCTGTTAAGCCCCCCTTTCTATGTCTGCCATGCAGTTCATTGCAGCATTTCTCTGATATGATTTACCTGTTTCTTGTTTCTGTCATATCATTTAGTGACATAATTACTCCACTATTAACATAATTACTCCAGTATTAACATGGAGGAACCTGTTATACATATATTCTTATTTTTTTTATTGTTTTACAACAAAAATATTTACAAAGAATATAACTTATCTAAGTACAATAATCAAAAACACTACTCTTCGTGGCATGGTGTCAAGAACGCTGGCTGCATTTCCTTGCTGAATGGTTATACTTAACCTTTGGGCGAGAAAAGAACCAGCCCTCTTGTCGCCCGTCACAATAAACAAAACAATAACAATTGTTCTTCAATAAACGAAAATAAAGATGTTTTTAATAATTTAATGAATTATTGATTGAAAAATGTTATTACAAAAGTTTGTAGTAAGATTTCCCGATCAATAATTGTTATTACAATTTCTAAATGATAAATTGTTATACTTTGAATATGTCCTATATTGAATAAGTCCTTAATTTATGTACTCGAGCGGTAATAATAATAATTATTTTGCTTTAAATTTGGGTCATATTTATGAGAAGTTTGATTTCTTCATAATCATGTAAATAAAATTATAAATATTAATAATTATTTTTTTTTATTAACATCAGATGAACTGTTCATTTATAAATTTACATATGCAGCCAAGCATACAAAATAGTATTATGAGTATTTTTTTGAATTGTCATATATCAGTTAAATATTTTTTAAATTGGTTATTAAATTACTTAAGTAAAAATTAAATTGCATGGTGTTTCCAGAATGGCTGATCATTCACACAGCTTTCGGCGTTGCATTTATGACGCTGGCTGTGATTTGCTTCGTCATCGATCCGGTACGGCTCGTCTCTAGATATGTGAGTATTCACGTTTAAAATATAAATTTCTAAGTAGGCGCCACAGACCTCTCCTCACCGTATTATGGCAACGGCGGCCAATCTACTTAGAGATCAGCCAACTGCACAGGAGCTACTCTAGTGCACAACTGTACATGCAAACACAGGTGCACTCTCTGTTCCTTTACTCTCATAGCCCGACGGGGCAGATATTCGTAATTTTTAGTACAAGTTTTTAAGACTTAAATAATTTTGGGGAAATTGTGTTTCCTTGCCTTACTCCTTTCTTGACTGGCAATGGGGATGTGAGATCATGTAGTTTGACTTGCATAGATGCTGTGCGGTAGACTGTCTTTACAGCCTCCACATACTTATTGTCCACCTGGCATCTTCGCAGAGAGTTTATTACGGCCCACTGTTCAATTGTATTAAACGCATTATCGTTATCTATGAAGGCCAGCGTAAGAGGTTGGTTATATTTATTGCACTTCTTTACCTCTAAATTCTGCCTGCTCCTCAGGTGACCTTGGTGAATAGCTTGTAGATGTGATTAAGCAATGAAATGGGGCGATAGATACACAATCTCGTGATGTCACCTTTCTTGTCTAAGAGTATGACTATCGAATTATTTCATGATTCTGGTGTTCACTCTTCAAACAATACTTTGTCGAACAGTACTTGCAACTGCTTTAGTGCGGTTTTCAACAGGCGATTTACCCCGTTTCATTGGTTTTAAAGAACTTTCGATCTCACAAAGGCTTATCCCCGGAAGGTCTTCCGTGTAGAGTCCCTGCGATAGTGCCCTTGAGTCTTAAAGGGCTCTATATTATTCGTGTCTTTGAGAAATGTATAGGTCGGATAAAAAATTGCAAACCTTTAATACTAGGCTTTGGTCAGATGTTATGACTCCTTTTTCCGTAGTTAGCTTGTGAATCTTGAGGTTTCCTCTTTTCAACTGTTAACTGTAAACACTTTTAGGCTTGCTCTTGCACTTTTTCTTTTCTATCCTATCCAGAATCAAGGTGTTCTTTTTCTTGCTCAACACTTTACGTAACATGTGTCTTATTTTGCCATTGATTTATGAGATACGATTCTGATTGGGGGGAAGCTAAGATCTGTCTACGTTCCTCCCACAGGTCCTCCAGTTCTTGCGATCATTGCCTGTGATCAGACCTAGCCTTAGGTTTTATTTCTCTCAGAGATTCTGAACGTTGTATCAATGGATATAGACTACAACTAGGCGTTATTAAATAAATGAAAAATAACATGAGGATCTCTACACACGTCAAAATTTTATATATTTATTGATAATCAAATTACTTATTCTATTTCCCTTTTTTAGCGCCAGCTTCATCATGAGAAAGCAAAAATTTTTTATTAAAAAAATCATTCGCTAGTGCGTTTAAACAAACAAATTTACATTATTTTAATAACGAAAATAATTTTAACTTTTTTCCCCATTTATGCACCTTGATA
>JAOCPS010660913.1:0-10756 GCA_025505425.1 Graphium colonna | reverse complement strand
GAGAGTTCAGAACGTAAATGCAAAATGCGTTGAGGACTTACGTCGTTACTTTTTCTAAACATTTATAAGTTTTTTTTTACATTATTATTATTAAACAGTCTTATAGAATTGTATACAATGGATTTCCGCAAAGTAACGCCTGATTCTATTAATTATTATTAATCTATTGCCGATGACTAAGAAGCTATTTTTTATTAAATTATTAAAAAAATATTATTTGCATCTGAATCAGTATTTTATTGCAACATATGTAAATATTAAATAGATAGACAGATACACACTAAAAACTTTGAAAAGTTATATTTTTCTGCCTAAATTCTGCCCTATATCCTCCGATAGAAATAGCATTAGCTATTTTAAAAAACTCCGAGCAATACATACTCGTAATTCTAAGAGCACAAGTAAATTCACATAATAATAGTTTAATATTAATTTAACTACACAGACTCTATAGAACTACTTAGTTCAATTTATAAAGAAGAAACCGAACAAAATCTAGAATTTGTCTAGAGATGATATATGACGCTAAAAACTATCTGACAAATGCCACTAGAAATTGATAAAATCTTTCTTTAACGATTGACGAAGAAGACTTTTACGATCTAACAAAATGAGGAGACCGTCAACAAAAATACTAAAGTTATTTTTATCTGTATGAAAATCATGCTGAATAAAACTGACGTAAAATAATTTCCTAATGCAAAAACAAAAACAACATCATCTTCAAAATTATTATCTCCGTAGCGAGAACGAAACTTTATTTAATACGAATCTTAGTAAAGAATCGTCTTATTATTTTAAATTACACCTACACGTGCATCTCACACTAATATTCCGGTTAGCTAGTAGAAAATGACACATGGCAATAAGTCTACGATTGTAGCAGTTTACAAAAAAAAAGTGTCAATAAATTTTACTGAAAACTATTGTTCATTGATAATTCCGCCTACATTAAGGTTAAGGACATTCAATCAAAAAAATTCCAACGTTACGAATAATATTAAGTTGGGTCTATTACTTTTTAATAACATAACACCTATTGCATTTCTCACAAATTTAATAGAAGACCTTAATTTTTTATTTAATTATAGATCTAAATCACCGAAAGAAGTTATATTTGTGGGGTGTAGATATTTGAGCACGACCTTATTTTGTTTTTTCCTCTATTAACCAAATCGTGTTATAACGCTGAAAATAGGTCAAAGTGAAAATTCCCCAAATCCGGCGAAACAATATTAGTTTCGCGAAAAATTGTCTCAACATTAATGTTGTAATATAAAGGTAACATTTTAATGATGATTTATGAGAGACAGCGCGTTTTTTTTAATAAAACGATCTTTTAGTTTGATTTTATAAACAAAAATGAATTCAGAATCCATTTTTCATCATTCATTCTTATCGTTATTCGTCTTCGTTTAAAAAATTGTAGTCACATTCGAACCGGTGCTATGATGTATTGTTAATTATGGATGTAAAATTTAACGCCAAATAATTTATCAAACCGTATTAATTTATAGTAAAATTCTAATCGGTGCTATCAACTTCTATTCATCTCTTCTCTAGTTTTAAATCTTATATTTTTAAAATAAATAATAACTTTATGGAACAAATAATGGCAGTTTGACAACATCATAGTAAACACATTAAATGTTTAAAACTTACGGTAAGCATTTGAAACTCACTAGCCCCTCAATAGGATTCCCTGTGCTAGAAGGTGCTAGTTTCCTCCCATGGTATTTAAGATGTTGAAATAATAAAACATAAAAACGTGCGGTTTACATAAAACAAATTTAAAGTGGTTCTTTAGTAAAATATAAATACAGTAAGAATAAATAGAACAAAAGAAACACATCAAAACTATTTTTTTAAAATAAAAAAATATGTAATTTGCAGATCTCTTTGTTTCTCTCTGTATGTTTGTGAAAATAAATGTTTGTGAAAATAGAATTGAAAGTCTGAATTATAGGCCTGGTTTTAACGTTCATTTGGTTTCTGGTAAATCGAGTGACTTTAACCAATTAAAAACTTTTGTTTTTACAAATGAATTTTGTATTACCGATTATATTGCAGTGAAGGTTTGCTTGGCTGTTGGCACCGTTTCTTTGTGTAAAGAAACGGTGCCAGTCTATGAAGAATCTATGAACAAAGATCGTATGAGTTCTCGGACAGTTCTATTTAGGATGACGAATTGGAGTGTAAAATTATATAGAATAAGCTTAATGAATAGGATAGGTTGGGATTAAGGATTTGGAGGGGAATTGATTGAAAAAAGAAAAGAGCAGACATGGCCATCCGGCATCCCAAAAAGTCATGTCATATTTTATGCCGATTTTATAAAGGCTGTGGTACTTTCCCGGACGAACGCGGCCGCAGAAGTGCATCAAAAGCTGTGAAAAGATGTTATACTCTACCACCTGCCGTTTTACGAAACCTTTAGATAGTGCTAGAGATAAAATAAATTATATCCAGATTACGTGGTCAATACAAAGCGCAATGAAATATGTGAAGGCAAATCATTCTACATGTGTAATAGTTCAACCGTAGGCAAGCTTCGCCAATTGCGGATGTATCAATAACAGAATTAAAATACTCCATCACCTTTTTTTTTGTCGCGAGCATCATCACTGCTGGCCAGAAGGGCCGCTGCAGATCCGACGGACTTGAGATGGCCGACGCTTAGGGCGCCTTGTCTAAACCTCGTTTAAGAGCTCGAGGGCTTCCAGAGGAAACCTCGGCTCGGGCCGTCACTCTGCGTGTATTACCGGACTGGACTCCATTACCCGAAAAATTAAATAATAGCATCCGGCGCTCTTCTTCGAATCACAAGCAAAGCAAACCTGCTGCCATAGATGAGAAGTAAAAAAATTACGCATCTAATATCGCAATCTGTTAGCTATTGTCATTCTCGACGGACTCCATGTGGGTTTAAATTTAAAAGGCAATGCCATCCCAACTTTACCGGACTCTTATGTTAGCCCTATATCCCAACTCCCATATTGTCATTTTCTCCGTCGTTAATAACGAAAGGCACTATATATAGTGTTATTTTTTCCTTAAAAACAACATCTTTTAAGATTTATGTGAACAATAATAAGTACACAAAGGTCACAGTAGTTATTTGATTTATTTATTGAAAAATTCAACATTAAAATTAAAAACATAACGTTATAACACGAGATCAATTTGTAAATTAATAAAACACCGAAAACTGTTGAAACAGATACATAAAACACTCAATACAATTTTAGGTAAACTATGACACTATCTATTGTATAGTAGAAACTAAGTTGTGCGCTATTTATTTATATGACTAGATCTACGCAGTTACAGAAAATGGTTATTTTCAATTCTTCACAATATTTTTTTTCATTATGGAATACTCTTCGGACTATGAGAACAACGAACATTTTTGACAATGAAAGAATTGAATTGAAAAAAGTCTAATTTTTTTGGAATTTGTAAAATTAAATTTTAATACTTGAACTTGTGCAAATATCACAGTCTTATTGATTACTTTAAATACTGTTTAATATTGCAGATTATGTGGCAGTAGACTCATTATTGCAGTTGTATACTATTAGCAGACGAGAAAATATATAATAAAATTCTTAATTACAAAATTGGAATAGTTTCAAATTAATTTTTAACACAAAATAAAAATGCACCACAGATACATATGTATATAAAAATTTCCATAATAATTTATAAAATAAAATCCCAAATATTTGGATGCATACATGTTATGCCAGAAAAAAGGTATAGGGGAACCTCTGGTACGTAGGACAGTATATAGAAATCTATTTTTGATTTTATTAAGAAACATTTTAAACAAGCTGTATTTGCATATTTTGGAAGGTCAGTTATTTGACTATTCATCACCAAAATATCAGAAATGTCTTGTTCGCATTTACATGTTTTCAAATAGTTTTCTTGATTAAAGGTAATTGTGGCCAGTATCATGATGATCCAAAGATACAACGAAAATTTGGAGGAAATTTATGGATTTTAATTAAAAATATTAGGTGTACCTGGCTTAAATGGTTTTAATTAGTATTGCAAGATATTTGAATTGGAAGTTCTTAACAAAATGTACATAATAATCTTAATATTTATTTACATAATAAACATATTTTTTGACTCGATTTCTTAAATAAAAATACAAATTTAATAAGAAATGTAAATAAAAAAGATTTCAAACATGAAAAAAATAAAAACATGTTCTAAAGTACCATATACAAATTGAATGTAATCTACTGGTCAAGGTACAACAGATCGAGAGTGACCGAGGTACAACAGTAGAAAAACAGTAATTTCAAATATTTTGAGATTGTATATCTTATTATTTTATTATTGTTTTCTACCTTGTTAAATAAATAAAACGATTGCGTGTAAAAATTACGTGACAACAAACATTATATAAAACTATGTCATTTCAAAGTGAAAAAATATTTACTTATTTGTGCTAAAATTTTGTTAACTTCGAACACCAGAAGACGCGTGAATAATTATTACGAGCCAGAGGTACACATAGTGCCAAGGTACAAGGTTCCCCTATTTCAGACATGTTCCTTTTTACTTAAAATCTTTAAAACTATATAGGCTTACATCAAAAATACATGAGCCAAGTTTAAATAGTTTAGGCCATTATACTATTGATAATTTAAAAGAGAAATATATACAATGTTACATAATATCTAAGTTTAAATATAGAATAGTTCAAAATTTGCGACAAATATAGACTATATTGGCATGCACAAACATGTATGAAATACCAATTTAATTTTAGAATTTTATAGAGCTTATGTTACAAAGAATTAGGGATATAAGAATGTAAATTTCTAACATTATTAAAAACAGTAAAAAATAATATCTTATTTTACAAAAATTAAGGCTGCAAATAACTTTTGCTAAGACACTAGTAGATTAGTAGGTACTCTACTTTTTGGGATAAAATTAGGAACATCACAGGATTAGAGACCAATCTTAATATTTTTAAATCTAATAGATGAAAATGTATAGTTTATTATTCAACACTATTATTGCTTTTCATCATTACAATATTATAACTTTAATTAATTGAACAAAGATTGTAAAATCCATTGTAAACGATTTGATGTAACTGTATTTAGCATTACTGTAGAAAATACATAACTATATTCATGTATCAATAGAATTAAAATAAATATTTTTCATGAATACCAGAGTGACATGGGCGGAGTACAAGTTCTATTTCTTATTTTCACTTTGGCAGCAATGGTAGGAATAAACTAAAACTTATTATATTCTTTTTACATTAATGCTTAACTATTACTTAATTAGTAGCCTAAGTCAAAGTTATTAACAATATCATAACTGTAATAAAACATACCACTATATTTTCAGTTATTATATGAGATCACAAGAATAAATACTAACAAAGACTGGATAAGATATTTTTAATTTTATATTGATTGAATAATGACAATAAATACTTTTGTCAGTAGTTTTGTTTTGTGTCCTATGTCTAAATCAAATAACATTAATGCTTATATTAGTATAATTATTAAAAATTGACTAGTGGAAGCTTGATGATAAGTATATAATTAAGTTTAGACATGAGGAACAATAAAAAAAATAATTTTATACAATTTACAAGGAGCAGTATACATTAACAAACTTTAATGATTATAGAATAATCATCATTACAGTGTATAAATGATTGAGTATTAAAATAGTCACAGCTAGTATAAAATCTTTTATAGAGAATAAACTATATACAATATGAAAATATTTTTGTACACAGTGGAACTTTCCAGATTTTTTTTTCAAATACTCTCTTCTATTTTCCTTAATGAACACATATAATCAGCTGGCACATTCATTTTAAAACTTTGATACACAGTACAAGCTTACATATATATTTCTTGCACAGGTCCAGTAACAGAAGCAATTTTTACAAAATCTTAATATGCCTTGACCAACATTATGGTAAAAAGCCTGAAACATAAAACCAAATAACAGTGTTGTAAAAGTGAATATTAACTTATTTGCATTGAAATTACATTAATTTAGAGAATTATTCCAACATCTGGCACAAAAATAGAACAGTTTTCATTTGCATGAGGTGATTGACAATGAGCCTCGGGTTGTAAAGTGAATGCCTCCACATGAATGCCCTTTTTCTTTGCCAAGTTCATGACATAATGTTGCATTGCTTTATCACTGAAAAACATAATTGGTAAATATTATTGAATATCCTAAACCGAAATACTGCAATAGAAAATCAAGCTGCAAACAAAGCAAAGCATTTAAAAAAATTATGCATGTTATACAAACATTCAACATAAGAATAACAAGTTGGCTAAGCTTTGCACTAGCATTTTTTTTATTTGGCAAGAAATACAATTTAAATTGTTTATTTTGTTAATGCTTTAATATTTTTAATTTCAAAAAATATTTTATTTAAATTTTGCCTTACACATGTTTAATCAATTATGGTTCTCTATCAATTCATTTTTTTTACATTGAAATTTGATTATGCACCCACGAGCAACTATTACTTATAATACTTATCACTTAATATTAGACACACCTATTGTTAGAAATAGTGATATATTTTTACTTACTGAGCCCTGATACAATAGCACCATGTACAACAAGCAATTGACATGGTAAGAAATACCACAAATGTAAATAATGCGCCATAATCCACTAACTGCATGTAATTAAGAACCATTCTGGGTAATCTGAAAATAATATAGAGAAAACATCAGAAAATATTTAATAAAATACAATATAATTTTTTTCAACGACACAATAAAAAAAACAAGAAACAACAAAAAAAATACAAGTTTATTTTTAAATTGCTTAAAATTATCAACTTACCAATTTTAGAATTTACTTAATTTAACTGGAGTTTAATCATAATATCTTTAGTAAACATTTTGCATATTGAAAAGTAGCACAACGATATGTTATTAACACTTTATTTCTCACGCGTTACACTTAGTAATATAACTAAAATAATTCTATAGTTTTAAATTATCAAACATTTTTGTACTATAATTTTCAGTTTTCGCAAAGGCGTCGAAACTTAGACAGCGCAGGCGATTTTCCACCGAGACCGAGACCCATATATTTTGATGCAGGGCATATGAGGGGCGCACTTCAAAATGCACTGAATGTAGCCATCAACAGTAGCACTGCAGTTGGTGCCATCTTTAACAGAAACTAACATTTTGCTAAATTGTACTGACATTCCTATTTTATTTACATTTTGATAAAAATATATTACAGGATCCAAATCCATTTATACTTTTTTTGCACGATTGAGCAACAAACATCCATTCTCACAAACTTTCGCGTTAATAATCTTCACGTTGCCCGACAATGTAAAAAGTGGGTCCTTCGCCTGATTTATGTATCCCGTTGTGTCAGCAGGGATCACCTAGTTTATACAGAATGGGGATTTTAATTCGATATTAAATAAAAATCTTCAAAATTAAATCGTACCATCAAAATATTTTTTTTAACAAACTAAATAGCGAAAAAATTAAGACAAATTTACAGTCCATATTAGGTATAGGTTGCTAACCTGTTGAATAGGTAACGTAATACTTATGTCGAACCGAGAGGTTGTTAAAAAATATAAATATACTACTGTTTAGGTGGTAGAGCAAGAGAAAAGATGTTATATCTTATCATAGCGTTTGCTGCACTTCTATGGCCACGCCCAGGGAAGTACCACCGCTCTTTATAAAGTCAGCATAAAACAAAGTATGCATGACTTTTGGGGACCCCAGATGGCAATGTCTACCCTTCTCTGTTCCCGCTCCTTTCCATCTTTCAACGGTCAGGTTTGCGTCATTTCATATTAAATATTTTTAATGTTATCGTCCTGGACTGATAGATTTGCGAAAGAAAAATAACATAACTTGATGGAAAATTCTTGGTTATTACTGACTTCGCCAATGTAACTCACAAGAAAATTCGTGAATGATCCATTTAAAAAACCGGCCAAGAGCTTGTGGGGCACGCACATGAAAGGGTTCCGTAGCCATACTATGATCCACCCGACCGCTTGACAAAATAAATACCGACAAAATTTCATTTTGCGGTTGATTCTATACATTTTCTAGGATGACAGTAAGTGCATAACTTTGTCGAGTTGTATAAAAATAAATATGTATAGTACCGAGTCCGCTATAGTTTTCCTTGAAAGTACTTACTTATAGGTATACAGAATAATTTTAATAATATTTCCAAAGTTAAGGGGGCGGGGGGACATTCTAATTTTGATTTGGATTGAGATATCTCGAGATAAAGTGGTTTGATCTCCATAGTTTCAATACAGTTTTTGTTGCATTCTAAAAGATCTTTCCAAAGATATCCCACACATGAGGTTAGTCGAAAAAAAAAATTGTTGTAGGGGAGGGGTGGTGAAAAAAAATTATTTTTACATTTTAAATACCAATCTTTGGATCGTTAATATATATCTCCAATTTTCGTGACTATCGGTGCACAAACGGCTGAGTACGGGCCCGGACCGACAGACATGATGAAACTATAAGGATTCCTAGTGGACTACGGAACCCTAAAAATTATTATATCTCTGACTTAAAGGCCTTATAGAATGATGAATTCGGACTTTCTCTGGCATGTTGCACTACAAATTACTGCATAAACGTTGCAAAACCGACTGAAAACGCTTAATTTTATTTAAAAAAGATTTTTTTTAAAGTTATATGGCCTATCTTGAAAATATATTCTTTGAATTAAAAAAAAAATGTAAATTGGTTCATAAGTGGCCATAAAACGGTAAATAACAAAGAAACAGTAAAACTTATAACCCCTTTTAGTCGGTTAAAAAAACTATGTTTTTCAATCAACATCATTGCATTTTTATAATGCCCAGGGGCGGTACTAAGGCTAAATTCGGCCTTGTTTATGACTAACAATTAAGAGCATATGGCGAAATAACGGAATCGAATTTTAAAAATATTAAAAAATAACAATAAGGGTTAGAGGTGACTATTTGGTGGTACTCCATGGTGTGACTACATTCACTATTTGGTGAAGGAATAACAATTGATGTTTACTATACAACATACAACACAACTTCAAATCATATTGACAAAACTCTTAGCGTCATTGCTCCGTGATCATGAGATTAGAAAAAAGGAAGGTGTAATTGACTCGTCTTTAAAATTAGAGTTAGAACATATTTTATGTATGTATACAGTGTGTTGTTTATGTATGTGCAACGAGAACTCGAGGCAGTGCTTCAAATAAATTGAAATTAAGAATAAATGAGAGAATATATGGATCTCAGATTACAGAATAATCAGGGGGATCACACTTCATACTTCAAGTGAAATACAAAGAAAGCAGCGACAACTAGTTGAGCCCCAAGGTACTAAAATCCCGCCATCATGTATTAAATGTTAAAATGTGTCATTCATTGTCATTTCTGACTTTACGAGATTGGTGGGCTTTATTTTATTATTTCTTCTTGTTTTAATGTTAATTAGTTCTGATTTGTGGTGTTTGTTTATTTGTTACTGTTTTTGGGTAATTTTGCGAAAATATCTTTATCTAAATCTCTTCATCTAAGAGAGAATGTTTATTTATGAGAAACGCGTAATCCATAATTTGGTGCGTAAGTGGAGTTTTTTGTTTTATTTTCATAATATCCTTTTCGATGTTTTCAGTTTTTCTAACATGTGAAAACCACAGTAAAGATATATTGTTTTTGATTGCAATGTTTTACGTAAATTGTTGCTAGAATTAGGATATATTTACTTCGAATTTTATTCATATGATTACGATTTACATAAATATTTCAGATAACTAAGGGATTGCACTACATCGCTTTGCAAATCTGGAGAAACGTACCGATTTATTTAATAAATGAGTTTTGGCTATTAAAGAAACCATAATAGTAACCAATTCGAGAAAAATATGTAAAAGAAAAGTATGTGGACATCACTTAAAGGTAGGTAATCATTTAATTTGTTCAGATGTCCCTACTTTGCAATTGTTTCGTAAGTATTTAGTTATTCCAAAAAATATTTAAAAATCCTTGGTGCTTCACAATTATGTGAACACATGCTTCATTTCGAATCAACAAATTGAAGTTACCCAAATTTTAAATAAATATGCTTATTGCACCAAAATCTCTGTCCAAAAAAAAACCTCATAGCTCAACTAGACCTTTGTAATGAATGCACATTATTACTTTTGGAGTTGGGATAGAAAACATTTTATTTTAGCACATGCCTCTTTATCACACCTGGTTTAGGAGATATTAATCCAAATTTTAGTTTCATATGAACTATTAGAATATTATAATAGAGAAAAGTGATATATTATATTTTATTACATATGAATATATTTTGATGCCCTAACATTAGGTTGATTGTGTAATTAAAGCAACAATTGTTAATGTAATGTATCCATACTATGTTATTATTTAATGAAGTAATGATGATACATTGTAAATTAATAAATGCAGGCATTTCAGTCAAAAGTGAAAATAAATAATATAAATCTTTTAATGAAAAGCATAATATATATAATGTGTGTGTGTGTGTGTGTGTGTGTGTGTGTGTGCGCGCGCGCGTGCGTGCGTGTCTGTCTCTCTCTCTCTCTCTCTCTGCGTGTGTGTGTGTGTGCGTGCGTGCGTGCGTGCGTGCGTGCGTGCGTGCGTGCATGAGTGCGAGCGTGTGTGTGTGTGTGTGTATTACTGATCTAACTTGTTAAAAACATTAAGGTTTTA
>JAOCPS010660802.1:0-10757 GCA_025505425.1 Graphium colonna | reverse complement strand
TAATCCTTGTATTAGGGTAATTGCAATAAAGCATAACAAATAAATACGAAGCTAATATTGCGCAAGAACAGGTCATAACGAAGACACTTCACTCTTCGTCAGAGCGGTTGGCTATGGCATAGTGGTAGTGTTAATTATTAATAAAGTATCAGCGGCACAAAGGCTCCGCAGGTGGCTGACGATTAATCACGGCAGGAGCTAGCAGGGCGCTCCGGCCACGGCAGTCGGCCGCAGTCCGAGCTCGCACATAACGTTCCTGCTAATGCTACGCACAGTCCCCGCCAAAACACTACGTCATGCACGCAAAGAATTTCAACAAAAACAATTATATATTTGCAATTCATTTCTATTTCGTAATAATTTGAGGTATGAAAGTTCCTTCTTCCGTTGACATGTCTATTAGTATCTTAAGTGATTAATAATAAGGAAAGGACATAGTTGGATTAACGTCAAAACGTTATAATTTTTCTCAACCAGACCGCCAAAACAGAATTGAAGCATTATTTAGGGTGACGTTTAATTACTCGTATATGACAACAAGTATGATTATGAACGTTTTAACTATTTTGTACATTGTGGGTTATATTAGTATAATGTTAAGATTGAAAACTTGAACGATATTTACGTGGAATTTTGTTGTAGGTTTTGTTACTATATTATTTCTAAATCATACGCGAATATTCGACAATTCTTCAAAAACTACACTAAGTTTGCACGAGATGTAGCTTTGATAGAAGTTTGACGATCCTGATAACAGAACAGTAATTTCATTTAATTTATTTCAACTATGTAATATATATTACGTCAAAATAAAAATAAAACCTTTCCATATATATTTAATATTACACAAAGTAATATTTCGCAATGAGTTTTATTTTATTACAATGTGTTTATGATATAGATTATGCTGATGACCGTTTTTATAGAATTGCATATAATAGAATTGAGTCTATTTTAATGACCTACTCCGTTTCCGAGATACAATTAAATATACTTTAATTAAACTAAAAATATCCCCAACATGTCACTATGAAGTCTATTTTTGAGCAAATGCTTTTTTATCATTACTTTTCTAAATGCATGGAAATTCATGATATAACTGTTAACGCCTTTTTGAATATGTTGTTTTAAATCGATAGATTGAACCGACATCATTGTTTACCAGCGAAATATATAGTTATTGTTGAGATTGCGTGCGTTTTATTCAGGGATGTCAGAGACATACGATGGAACAATCCAGTGTAACACTGCTCAGGTTACTTTTGAATCTAACAACAGAAACATAGTACGCCGGCTACTATTAAATGATTACATTATTATACTAGTCTAAAAACATTAACTGTCTGTCCTATAAACTGTAATAACACGAATTTTATGTCATATTGTAGAGATTAATGATACCTGAAGTTAAAGCTCTGTACTTCCTTTTTACACATATATGTATTGCAAAATGAGAAGTATGAAATTTGGCCTAGTAAAATTATGTAGAGAACTGGTTATATAGATAACAAATATATAATTAATCAAATTTTATCTATTTTTTGTTTTATGGGTATATGAAATGTATAAAATTAATAAACAAAATCTTATCGAAATACAGTCATGGTAACTCAATGCTAGGGTGCTTGCCTGAGTGTGAGTGAATGAACCAGACTTCAAACCTGGAGATAAAATTGTTGACATCTTCAACGCTGACTTATAACATGCTTTGCGGTCAAGGAACATATTGTAAGAAAACACATATAATAATCAAAATATGAATCATAATCTAATAAATGAAGTTCAACAATACGGACTGTTTAAAAAATGGTGGCACAATTCGCAATATGCTGTTGTAACTAATAAACAAAATGATGACACATACTACTACCGATGCTTTTGTGTGTAACATATTTACATCCCAATGGCATATGAAATAAACAGACATTCTATAAAAAAAGGAAAGTAAGCCTATTTTTATTTTGTCCCACTGCTAGGCAAAGGCCTCCTCTAGACAGAGGGTATTGGGCAAAGTCCACCACGCAGCCCAAGTGCGGATTGGCAGACTTAACATATCTTAGAAATATTATTTCTTAGATATGCAGGTTTCCTCACGATGTTTCCCTTCACCGCAGAGCACGTGGTCAATCGGGAGCAATCAGCAGTTAAAACTGCAATTAGAAAATTAGCAATTTCATTGGTGCCAGCACCGAGGATTGAACTCAGGTTTGCCTCGAGTAAACTGAATTGAAGGCGAGCGCCCGGACACTGAGCTACCACGGCTATGTCGAGATTTAATCCCTATAGCTGAATCTATCGATTAATGCCATAAAAGTACAGGTTATAAGAATATATTTTACAGATTTAAGCCGGATGGACGCCCGGGTGTGGCAAGCGTATTCCAAAAGTAATTAAATGCAGTTTAGTTTCTTTTCAAAACAAAAGAATGTTACCTTTCAATGAAATTTGTAAATTCCATTAGTTAGAGTATATTCCATCGAGGTGGCATTAAAAAATTCTACCCCGTATATAAAAATGAATAGACGTTCGTTAGCGTCGCTAGAACTTGGAAAAAGCTCTATTAATTTGTTTATTTGTGTGTTGTAATGATTACTTTATTTTCCAAAGTAAAACGAAAATCCACGGGATAAGTCACCAATTCGAATGTTACTTTATGTTCAAAAATTTTCTTATAATCACTATAATTTGGACGGAAATGTCTATGCGAGTGATATCACAAGTGATAATTTGTATTCTTGTATAGTTGTCTTAATTCTCAAACCGTTACATAACATATTATTACTAGCTTTTGCCTGGAGTATTACCCTCATGACATTGTTTTTAAATATAGTTAACAAATAAATATGTTTTATTTTTTTTATACTATATATATTTTTTTATACACATTGCCGAGATGAAAATGTTAAGGTGGACGTACGGCATCACTAGGTTTGATAAAATCCGCAAGGAGTACGTGCGAAGAAGCTTAGGCGTGTGAGGTCGCTGACAAGATGCAGGAATCTGCTGCGATGGTATGGTCCCGTAAAAAAGAAGCCCGTACAACTAGGTTGGAAATCTGGCACTACAATTTTCTATCCCAGGTCGAAGATACAGAGAGAGACCCAAAACAAGATGGAAAGATGTGGTGTCAAAAGACATAAGACAGTTCAAGCTTTCCGAAGACGATGTCTAAGCTAAGGTGAAATCCCGAAGGAAAATAAGGAAGGCTGACTCCATCACCATGTGAGACGTTTAGCCAGGAAGAGGAAGAGAACTTTGTATGGAGAAACCTATTCCTAAAAGTATATCTATGTAAGCTAATACAAGTGCAAGTTCCATAAAAATCCATCTATTTTTATTCCGAAGATTATTTGACCCAAACAGACAGACAGATGGCTTACGGACAAAAATTTAAAAAATGTGGTTCCTTGTTTATCAGAATCGTGTTAATATTATACACATTTAGCTAAACGCTCTTATTTTGACATTTCGTAGAGACACTTCAATTTTATTTGCAAATTATTATAGATAAACAGATTTAAGAATATTTCATAGATACTTTCATTGTACGACAAAACTTCGAACCAAAAGAACTTTTTATCATTGTATCATTTCAAAACAATATCCGTGTATTTTCATGTTTCTTTTTGAATTTGTATAAATATTTTAGAGTCATCTATTATTTTCAAATTTAAATTAAAACAAATCTTATTTATTTACTGAGCTGATACCATATTCCCAAGATTTATTTGACTATATTATCGAGGAAATTAAAGTTTTTGTTTGAAATTTTAAATATCCGGCGGAATTATAAGAACTTTTATATTAAAAGTTTACATTCGAATGTAAAAAAGAGTATTACTTGGCTACACCGGAAATGTTGAAACGTGTAAATGAGTTGGCAAACAATTTAAATTTAAGTGCGGCATATTATAATCATTTCCAGTCTACAGATTACCACACGTGTGAAATATAACAGTTGCATACGTAACTGGCATGATTTAGGGCGTAAAAACTTTTCAGAATATAATTTAATTATAAAAAGTATGAGTCCACTATAAATATAATAATCACTTACAGTTTACTGATTTCGATTCGTAAAACTAAAACATTTTTCGGTTATTGTTAAGCATCTTGTTGGACCGTAATTTTTAAATTGGTGAAAAAACTCGAACCGTTGGGATAACTTAATGATGTAAAAAATAAAACCCGTGCACGTCGCTCAAGAACAACCGAGAATATTGCTGTTGCCAAAGTATTTAAGAAATCCGTTTTAGTCCGTTGTTTGTCGTTATTTGGGATTGGGCATTCTCCAAACGTCATTACATCGTATTTTCAAGTTTTCAAAAAGTTCAGTTAACACAAGAACTCCTGCCGACCGATCCTCAACAACGTCGTGTCGTTGCTGATTGGATCCTTGAAATGCAAAAAATAATCCGGATTTTCATCTTGACTGATGAGGCCCATTTCCACCTCGGTGGCTATAAGTCAACAAGCAAAATTGTCGCATCTGGAGCTCGGAAAATACAATGCGTGTGTGTGTTTGGAACGTTTGATGGTCAAACGTGGTCATTGGATATTATTTTTTTTAAAAACGACGCTGGCAGCAAACAGCAGTTACGGTGAATGGATTGCGCTATCGAGAGATGATCAATATTTTTTTTATGGCCCGAATTGAATAGTATTGATCTGGACAACGTTTACTTCCAATTAGATGGCACTACGTGAAACATATGCAACGTATCCATGTTATCTCTTAAATAGGTGATCATAATTGGGTACCGAGATCTTGTGATGTAATACTTTGCGACTTTTTCCTTTGGGACCATTTGCAAGATAAACTCTACGCCAACAGCCCATCGTCAATGCAAGACCTCAGAGATGGAATTCGTGAGGCTACCGAGGACATACAGCAGACACTTTGCAATTTAGTTATGGAAAATTTCATGAAGAGAATATAGTACTGAAAGCGTGGTCGTGGTGGCTATTTCAATGATTTTGTATTCCATTATTAACGGCATACCTTTCTCTTTATAATGTAATAAATCCGATCATTTATCTGAAAAAACTCTATTTATTCTTTTAATTCGAATAAACACCTCTTTTTTAAGTAAACAAATTTACGGATACAGGAAAAGCACAACAATGCAAGACTTAGAGGCACCATAAGTAGTTACTGCGTAGAAAAAATTATATTCAAGTTGAAGGTATGCAGGGTTAACAAGTGACATCAGGATATCAAACGCTTCAGTACGAGAAGGCCACGGGTAAGCCGTGATCATGAACGCTGTAAAGGTCGGGTCATAAAATTAAAAATAAACGTCGGGTATAAAATTTAAAAAAATACAAAGCGATAAAATCCGTAAAGTTGTTTAATTTAAAATGTTGTTATAAATTTTAAAATGTCGAATATTCGCATAAGTCTTAGAAATAATAACACCTCTTATTGGAAAACCCTTCATTGAGATTATATAAATGAATCAGCGTTATTTTCGTGAAGCTTCACAATGTTAACTGTTATAATAAAGAAGGAGAAGAAGGGGAAATCAAAACAATCCTTAAGTAAGTTAAAGAGAACAGCCAATCGGAAAGAACGGCACCGACGCCGTCAACGCCCGTCTCTGTATTTGCTCGCAAAAGCCTATAGCTAGCTAGCTATATAAGAAAATTTCTATTATTAGTTGCTATTAAAAGTTCCAGGTCACTAGCCTTGATTGCCGCAACGCTTCCACCTCGCCTGCTATGCTGTCTCAAGAGCAACCATCAGTTTCCATGAGATGCGAAGACAAAACACCCCAGGCAGCACCGTTAACCAGGGGACAATCCTTTAGACAAGTTGTCAGCGTATTTCTTCCTCACATCGCGACCCTTTTGCCTATCCACGTTTACAGACTCAAGCTTTTTTTACAAAAGATCTACGAGGGCGATGGAGGCGGAGTCGCAACTTCGTGACAATAAGACGGTGTTTGGTCCAACAGTGCGCACTACGCATAAAGCGAGTGCTTTGCACTTGACTGATGTCTATCTGCCTCAGGATAACATAGACGATCAAATGCTAATGTTTGGATCGTGGGTGCATCCACGTTGTCTTGTACTTGGCTGAAAATCTAAACATGGTATTCAATATTGCTAGTCCGTATTGAGCACAAAGACTGAGTTGCAACAGACCATTGTCGTTCATATTACCGACTCCGTATCTACCCAGAACTCCAGGCACCTAACAGTTATCTCTGGCGTTTATGCTACCCAGGAATTGAGATAGTTTGCCATAGAAACTGTCCTTGTCCTCCTCAAGTCACTTTACTAGGTGATTCTTAACAGCAAATCCTATACCTGAACGTCGGGGCTTTAAGGCAGCAGTACCTCTCCAACAGAAAGTGTAGCCACCACCATATTCCACCAGCTCTCCTTCATCGGCATCCCTCTCACCGCACGCCTCTATCAAACAATAAGTTACAAAAATTATCGAAATCAGCTGAACGGTATTTATTACTATATAGTTCAGACAATTAGAATGAACAAACAAATATAACTTAATGTATATTTATAACCTATATATATAACCAACCGAAACGATACGACTTAGGAACCTTCAAGAAAAGAACTTACTCCTACCTTAAAGGCCGGCAACTTTGGTGTTGCGGGAGGCCATGGGTGGTGGAGATCGCTTACCATCGGGTGACCCGCATTCTCGTTGGCCTCTTTCCCCATGTAATATTTATTTTCACAGAAAACAGCGAAATCAACTTCAAACATCTCAGATGTCAAAGATCATAAAAAAATGATTCAGTTATTTTGATTTAAAAAAGGAACTAATGGACCGATTTTCATTATATGGCATCACTTCGTAATTATATCCATTCAAATAAAAAAAATATTTTGAAATTCATCACATTAATTGCAGAAAATACAAACAAAAAAAAGTTCTGTCGAATGGAAAACGTCTTTTATGAAGTCGGTTGATAAATCAGAAGATATTAATGTAGCGTTGCATTTTTATATAAAAACCTCATTTGGACTTCGAGTTAAATACTCAACAGATGCATTATGCGTTATATCTTCGAGCGCCTCACAATTTGAGAACGGAAAATTTTGATAATCGTTATTGAACTAGTATTTATTTAAGCGGTTTAAATAAACATACAAGCGAGCGCACATTCATTATGAAATGATAAGTTTACCACGACCAATTCTTAGAACACTTACATAGAAGGCTTACCGTTTTACATTGTAAATTTGTTTTCCAATTTATTTTGAAAATGAGCGCCCAGCTCATTTTACGCAAAAATGCATGATAACGCAAGACCTAACATAGCTTGAGAAACCATTTAACCATTACAGGATGTACCGTTAGTAAACCATTAGTAATTTTAGATATTGCATAGTAAAATAAAATTTTCACAGACAGCTGTGCAAAATATCTTTACATAACTTGTAAAGTCTGGGGACGACGACTTCAGCGCAACAGAAACGGCGAATGACCTTAAAAGAGATGGCAGAAATATATAGACAATTATGGTCAGTAGAATGATGATATAAATGTCATACTTTATCGACAATTTCGTACTTTTGCCACTAGTATTAATTTTTAATGGTTAAAAGGACGCAAAAAAAATAATGTATGCCAGTTGAAGTATTATAGTCCTTTGTTATAAGTACTAAAAAAGACTATAAAGTTTCAAAGTATGCAACTTTTTCAACTCACAGTTTCCATGCTAATATCAGATTGATAAATGATGCTGTTTGTATTTATCATTGATTTTAAAGAACTTTTCAGACTAGACGCTACTTGCTTCGTAAAAATGCTGGATATTTTTTTCTAGGCTAAAAATTTATATTTGCATTTTCTTGAATTAAAACGTCACTGGCTACCTAGTAGAAATGCTAGCAAAGAACACTCAGTAAAGTAAGCGGCCCTAAAACGTCAAACGCTCTGATTACCGTTACCTTTTTAGTCCTGAAAATAATTTGATCGTGTACAACATGAAACATTGGTCAGGAAATTACGCCACTATGGCATAAGAAATACCGCACTCAAACTTCTGACTTCCTATTTGAGCCATCGAATTCAGAGGGTTTATGTGAATGGCAAGAATTCTCCCGTGGCTTTGGTAAATATATGGTACCGGCAGCGATCTATTCTTGGCCCTTTTCTCTTCCTCATCTATATAAATGACTTGCCATATATAGTCAATAACAACCGGGAGATAGTATTATCTGTTGACGATACCTCTTTGATAGTTAAAGTTTAAAGACGTGCTGTAAGTTATAATGATGTTAATAATACTCTCTCAAAGTGGCACATTATTTTATGAATCTCAACATTCAAGATGTAAAATGTGATGTTATTCTGGATGTGGAAATGTTAAACCTTATTGAGTTGACGACATATCTCGGCACCACTATAGATGCAAAACTGCAATTGGGCCCTCATATAAGTAGATTGTCGAGTAGACTTAGTGCAGTAGTTTACGCGATAAAAAAATGAGACAGGTAACTGATGTAGTTACAGCTCGTCTAGTGTACTTGAGTTATTAGCACAGTATAATGTATTATGGCATTCTGGTTTGGGGAAACGGCACTGATATAAATACCGTCTTTGTTCTATAAAATATATTATCTATTCGAGCAATCTATAACCTAGGTCCCAACGAATCGATAGCAAGGAAGTGTTCATGAAACATTGATTTATGTTGTAGATGAAGAAGTGTATGTTATATGTATATCATTATTGCAATTTTTTTTGCTATAAAAACAATGCGTAGAAAATAATTTAAGGATCTCGTTTTCATCTGAATTAATAATTCTAGCAAAATTTAAATCTTGAAGTCGGTTTTTGTAATTATCTGTGAAATTGACAATTTTTAGTAGCAAAAAGTTATCGATATTGAATACGAAGTAAGTTTTAAACGAGACCTAGCAAAGCATCAGGTAAATATCAAACAATATTTTTTTAAACAATAAAGGATTTGAACTACACTTTGAAATCGAAGCATTTTAAATATTTTCAGATTCTTTTTATTTTTCAACTTTTTTATTGGATTAATTTTAGACCTAATAAAGGGCAGTGAGGGAATGCCAACGAGTTAAATATGATTGCATCCAATGAACCAAACAAAGTGCTACTAGGGATTAATATCTACAGAATTTATCCAAGATCTTATTCGCTTTTAATATAGTTTTTGCGTTAGTATTGTAATAAATAATGTCGTCATAACAATAGAAGAATGTTTAAGTATTTACAGAGAATTTGCTCATCTACACAGCTAAGCCTATTAGTGGTCATAAATAGATTAAAATTAATTGATATTACCAATTAAAAATGAAAAGGCCAAAATAAAATGACCGTTAATGGAAGCCAGTCAGATTGAGATGACCTCAATCCTTCAAAAAATATTAGAAACCAACCGCAAAGTACTAAAATATTTAAATAGAAAAGAAATTTAATTTTAAGGAATTATTAATTCGCATTGCTTAAAATCTGTATTAATATTATAGATAAAATTGCACGGTGGTGGATTGCGAACCATTGAGATGGCGATATAGGCGAATAGCGATACCAAAATTATTATGCATCAATATAAAAATTATATAGTAATTATTTCCATATATTTTATAAAGTAAGAGCCGTGGTAGCTCAGTGTCCAGGCGCTTGCTTTCAATTCTGTTTGCTCGAGGCGAACCTGAGTTCGATCCCCGGTGCCGGCACCAACAAAATTAACAATTTTCTAATTGCAATTTTAAGTGCTGATTTACCACGTGCTAGGCGGAGAAGGAAAACATCGTGAGGAAACCTGCATATCAATGAAATAATATTTGTAAGATATGTGAAGTTACCAATCCGCACTGGGCCACGCGGTGGACTATGCCCTATACCCTCTTTCAAGAAGAGGCCTTAGTCCAGCAGTGGGATAGTCAACAATAGGGTGTTGCTGTTACTTTCCTTTACTTTTTGCTTTAATAAAGTATGATTTGCGTAAAATAAATTATATGTTTTTGTAAATTATTAAAGTTTATATTTTTTATCAACCCCTAAGCCAAATATTGTTTATAAACTAGCAGTTTGGAGACTCGCAAGTTTAGGTATTATATTATTAATAAATATTGATTTTTGCTACTAACTACTAAACCGTATATTAAGACATTCTCTACGATTTTCTTTGCTGCTTAAACATCCAGTTTTATCACCAAGCACCAATTTGATATCATAGACATTATATCTGTACTCAATAGTAATTCTGTATCAAATGTATCAGTATATTGAGTGGAACGTTCGTTATATTTTTGATGTGATGATAATATTCTTCTGAAATTGGAAAAATAAAACATTTTATTTCTGTAGGCTAAAGATACAATTATTATTAATAATTAGATAATATTCTAAAACATCTAGAAACTGCTTTTAATTATGCAAACACTACAAGAGTTTTAACACTTCAGAACGCAAAAAATAAACATTTTTAAAATAATTTTAGAAAGGACTGATTTTACACGCTAAACTACATCTATTAGCTAAGACCTAGTTATTTTGACCCCGAACGTAAAAGTAATATTCATATCAATTTAGAAATAAAAATGTCAATTTAGAAAAAAAAGGCAGTTTCAAATAAGTATTAAACTTAAATATAACTAGTGAGAAAGTATCAATTTTTGATTTTTTTATTAACAGATGGCGCTGCCACGTAAGAATGGTGTGTAGCTATTGCTCTTTGAAAACACCGTACATGGATTAACTAATCATTTGTATTAATATGCATATGCACGTACAAACTTTAGAA
>JAOCPS010660692.1:0-10757 GCA_025505425.1 Graphium colonna | reverse complement strand
TAAATAATAGTACGTAGTAATAGTTAAAAAATCCTATCGTCCTTTCTACTCGTTTACTCGTATAAGCGTATCAGTAGATATTAATACACCGTAGCAATTTAAAATTAGTCATGATTTTTTTTTCAAATTAAAGACGAGAGCAATCTTGTTTAAGTTTACAAGTTCTGGATTAAGACAATAACAAAACAGTTGGTTATATACCAGGTAGTTATATGTTTTTAATAAACATTATAAAATTTTAATCACAAACATGGTAAGTGTTTTTACAAAGTCAAGAAGGAGATATATCAAACGGGCTATAAATTATCGAAATTGTTACAAAATTCGGTATTCCTTAGGTCTGTTTTTATTTGCAAAACGATTAATATTTTATTGCGTTCGTAGCTTTAGCTCATATTTGATTTATGATATTCGTTTAATATGACCAAGATAATTTACTGCAAACTTAAATATAAATAATATTAAAACAACATTGTCTTTTCACCATAAAGGTCTAATAATCATTAATTTTACTTACATTTCCTTAGTTTTTTGAATATATATTAAGAAATTTAACATTTATTATGTGCTGTCGTCGATACTGCTATTACCTAAGAAAGTAAATTAAAATGGAAAGTATAACATCTTTCATACGGCTTTTGCTTAAAATTTACGGTCATGCTCTCCCGGAAAAGTACCATCAACTTTCATAAAATTTGCATGAAATAAAGAATTTAAGGGATGCCGGATGGCCATTATTATCCTCTTTTTACTCCAACCTTTACCTTCATCTTATATTACATACATCTTTACCTAATCATTATTATTATACAGACCTATCCTACATAATATACCTAATATCAAATCCCAGCTGGAAATACACAAGCAACTCTTAGAATGTTGTGTGTGTCCATGGGCGACAAGATCACTTAACTTCAGGTGATCCGTATGCTCGTTTGTCATTCTTTCCATAAAACAAATTATAAATAAAAAATAGGTCAAGAACAAGCAGAGCAAAACATCAACATAACCAAAGAAGAAATGGTACTGGCAGTTAAGATTTCTTCTGTTTAATATATAAACAGTTTTACTTAAAGCTATTTAAGGCATAGGGTAATTTGCATACACAAAATCAGTTCACGAATACAAAATTTATGAAAGATCTGGTTATCTCATCTTTAACACAATGACCTACTTTTAAATATGTAGAAAAAAATAGGGTTAGCCACGCTAAATCTGGCCCCATTTTTTTTAAAGAAATATGAATCTTACGATCCCCCGAGGTACTTAAGACTTTGTAATGCGTTTAACTTATAACTGTTTATAGATTGTTAACAGTTAGTTTTATAAACAGAAAACTCTGATATGTGCAATTATTTAATATGTCCTGGATTTTATAGTTATTGCAAAATTTATCAAGCTTTTTGAGAAAAAAGGAAATATTATTAACATAATCCTGTTTATTTGTTTTTAACCCCTCATTTTTTATTTCGGTTTTATTTTATCATATTACCGGCTATTTCAATGACAAAATTCATTGAAAGTCAACAAATGAAAAATGAATATCACAACCTTTTCTGAAACCAAATATTATCAATGTGTGTTACGAAATATGTTAAAAAAGTTAAACGTTAGATCTAAAAATGTTAAATCGAATATGTATTAAAGTCTCGTGATATACTAGTGAAACTTTTTTTATGGAAATGGAGGCTAACGAGCTATTAGCTCACCTTATGGTAAGTGATCACCGCCGCCCATGGACTGTAACACCAGAGGAGTCACATCAGTGTTGCCTGCCTTTGAAATAGGAGTACGATCTCTTCTTCATGTTCTCTAGTTGGTGTCGGTCCGGATATACAATATGTTTTGTGAAAATTGAGTTTAGAGCAGCATGAAACTGCTACAGAAGTCTGGAGGCCGAATGTAGGAAACAAACTTTACATATATTATGCATTAGAACTAAATTAAAATAAAAAGGGATTACGCACACTAACATGCCTTTCTACCCACCACATTGAGATGACACATAAACATCCAATATGTTAAGCGGTTTGTCCGAATAAATCGAAGTGATAAATGTTAAATTACTAAAATATTATATTAAACATAATATATTCATTTAATATAACATTATTCTCTTAGTCATAATTATATTGTGAACTTTTTCTTAGTAATTTAAATAATACTACCTATTATTGTTCATGACAGAAATAAATTTTAAGTTTCAACTTGACCAATTCAGCATAATATAAAAAGGAAAAGTGAACAAGCCTATTTTTTAAATGTCCCACTGCTAGGCGAAGGCCTCCTCCAGATAGAAGGTATAAGGCATAGTTACTATGCGGCCCAAGTGCGGATTTGGGGACTTCACATATCTCAAAAATATTATTTCTTAGACATGTTTCCTCACGAAGTTTTCCATCACCGCAGAACACGTGGTAAATCAGCACTAAAAATTGCGATCGGAAAATTTACAATTTCATTGGTGCCGGCACCGGCGATCAAATTCAGATTCGTTTCCAGTTAACAGAATTGAAGTCGGGCGCCCGTACACTGAGCTACCATGGCTCGTATTCCGGCATCTCTAGTAAGAGTAAATACATTTTATTATATATAACTAAACTAAATGCTAACCTAAATGGTCAAAATGTGATAGAGATTTTCATTAAAAAAAAATAAATTTGCTTATCGTTAATTAGATTAACAATTTTACTTACTCTTCAGAACGGCTACACTAAGATTTCTTGATCTTAATTGGTAAAGTATGATCATTGGATTTTCGTTTTCATGACTTTAAAACTAGCAATGCAAGTCCATGAAAATAGTTATTATTAAAAAGTTGCTTAAACAGACTCCTTATTATATAATTGTTAAGATAGTCTTCACAAATTTTCACCAGTTTACATGTGAATACTGACGTTTATTTATTACCTCAACCGATAGTACAAATTGCTGTCAAGCAAACCATTCAATATAAATATGATATTTAAATAAAAACAGGTTTGTTTAATCAGGTATAGGACTAAGCACTATAATTACAATCATATTGTTCGGAAAAGTCGTAAAAAAATTAAAACTTATTTTCAACCCAAATAATTTTTTACACTTAAAAACAACTGCCAATGTATAGCCGATTGATTCAAGACTAAAGGACGATCATAATTTGTATTATTTTCTGAAAAACAGTACTGTACAACTAAGTAGATTAAAGGCTATAACCGAGTATACCGTTCCTCAACAATATAAATTTACACAAAAGATATGCAAGGATACATTACGAGATTGCTATACACCATTGTCATTTGAAGTGTTGGTATCAACTGGAAGCAACACCTATTCGCCTTCAGGTTCTGCATCTTCTTTTACAAAATTGCCATTTATATATATTATTTCATGGAATTTTGAGTTTTTTCTTAGTTTATGTTGAAAATAAAAATTAATTTTTTTACCCGTATTTTGCCTTTAAACCATAAAAAAAATAATTGTATTGATAATGTATTTGACAGAGATTTACTCGCAGAGTGCATAAGGCAATCACCGCTCCCTCAGTAGCCCGATCAGCACCTTGTAGGACACTGAACCGAACACCTTCAAGAAATCGAGAACAGTCACGTAACTCTCGCGTAGCTTGCCCTTGCGGTCCCTGAATCTTCTACCGTACCTAACACTCGGATGAAACCTCGCTGCCGCACGTCGGGGGGACAACATGCATCCTGGCGCTTCGCTAGGATTAAGTCTAAGTGGTATCGATGAGATCGAAATTGGTTGATAGTCACTTGGACCACCTGGTTGTTCCTGTTTGGGCAAAATGATGGTACGGCATTGTCGTAGTAGTTCCGGGATATCACCAGTCAATCGGGAGTTAAAAATTTCTGTCTTTATGCACACTGGTACTAGGCGCCAGTCTTCCGGACAGATACTGTCTGTACCTGGTGCAGTCTGCCAGTCAAAGAGGAACGTCCTAATCTCCTCCTAAGGGAAAGGCACCCATAGCTGAGATAGATCGTGCTCACCCCTTGTTGTCAAATCACGCCGCAGAACGCGAATCGCTTCCAGAGAAGGCTCATCGGCGTTAGACACCTTCTCTAGGATAGGTCGCCAATAGCATTTCATTTCTTTATGTAGACATTCAGAGCACTCGGCAGAAGTCACATTGCGTCAATACCCGTGAGGGCCATCGCTTTGTTTTAATTAGACAGTCGGAATCCCCTTATCCATGCCAGTTCTCAGCTGACCGTTAAACGATGGTCGTACAGGCGCGCGTCAATCGCGCACAAGACGGAAAAAGGCGCAATCTTCGGCTAGGAAATTCCGCGGAAGGCCGGAACGTGGGTCTGGGTTGAGCAAACACACCACGAGAGACGCACGAGCATCGATAAGGTCTGGCACCGGCTGCAGCCGCTTCCCATCCAAACCCGACAGGCCCTGGTCCTCAGAGCCGATCCTTATTCGTAAGCTACGGATCGAATTTGCCGACTTTACTTACCTACATTATTATATCGACTAGAGGCTCTTCACCTTGGAAACTACTTCACCTGCTGCGGATATGGTTCCGAGATTAACATCTCCACGTACATCCCTTCCCTGATTTTACAAGGTCCGCAAAGAGTATCCTGACACCGCCGCAAATGCGGTGCTCTTCACGTTCCGAACCATATCTCCCTTCCATAGAATTCCATTGAACTTGAACGCTCAGGCAGAAAAGAAAACTCTCCCCAGATCCCTCGGCGGCGTCGTCACTTTGGGTTACCCCGTCGAACACTGGATTTGAAACGAGAGAACGATTATTGAAACGGTTCTGCTGCCGGCTTCCAGAATAGGAATCGGATTCCCTTTCCCTCAAAGAGAGGTAGTTATCAATTCAATGGAATGAATAGATAAAACACGCCATATCGGCATAAGGTCTCTCCTCGAGATCTCTCATGATGAGTAACTACTGTTCTCGGAAATCTTTCCCCACGTCAGCCTTCCAAAGCTCCGTTGGAGTATTTGCTACTACCACCAAGATCTGCACCGACGGAGGCTTCAGGCGGGCTAACGCCCAGACCCTTCGCACTCTTCCCATTTCCCCTTCTATCTTCCCTTCTTTTTTGCCGCACACGTTCTACTCGTTTCGGAATAATAACAACGAATGAACGTAGTACTTGCCCGCAACGGTAGTATATAGGTTAAACGCTTCAGCGCCATCCATTTTCAGGGCTGGTTGCTTCGGCAGTTGAGTCGTTACACACACTTTAAGCGGATTCTGAATTCTATGACCTGCTGTCATAAGCGATTAACGCCTTTCATGGTGTCCCATGAGCATGTTTTCGGCGCCTTTACACTACGTTTGGCTCATCCCACAGGGCCAATTCTGCTTACCAAAATTAGCCCACTTGGCACCGTCATCAGATATCCGGTTTCATCATTCGAGTAAGCCGGAGTTCTCACCCATTTAAAGTTTGAGAATAGGCTGAGGTTATTTCAGATTCAATACCTCTAATCATTCGCTTTACCGAATGAGACTGTTCGTCATCAACGCCAGTAATCCTGAAGGAAACTTCGGTGGAACCAGCCCGATGATCGATTTGCACGTCAGAATCACTACGGTCCTCCATCAGAGTTTCTCCTGACTTCCTCCTGACTAGGCATAGTTCGTCATCTTTCGGGTCCCTAGCATCTGATTAAGCTATTTAATAAATTCAGTATACCAACATAAATTTAATTAATATCTGACGACTAACGATGTATTGATCGGTTGTAATAATAATTAGACCACCAATTACCACAAGATTTACGATACTAGATTTGATTTAGAAGTAACATATTATTTATATATTGTTTATACACTACAATATTTTATCCTAAAGTTCATAATATATTAGTAATCATATAAAATATTTATCTTAATAATGACAAGGAAAAGTTTAAAGTTTTTGTGGGACAATATTTTTTATTTATTGGTATAAAATAGTAATTTATTTTATCTTCCTTTAATAATTAGACATTCATCCATTACAGCTTCGGCCTATAATTTAATAAGGAGTCTGTTTAAGAAAATGCCTATATATATTGCTAAAATGATATTTTAAAGGACTTTGCGTTCACAAGAACATTAAAATGGAAATTCACTGATCATAATTAAACAATGGAGATGAATGAAATGTGTACTTTATATCTTCTATAGAATAAATTTAAAAAATTCATATAGCATAACTTGGAATGTTTTCCAAAATCAGTATTTTCATAGAAAATAGTAAAACTGACTTCGAACGCCTTAGAAGTAATTGTTCGTTAAACTTTACTAAAAAAATTCAGTTATTTTCATTCAAATAACAATAATAGTAATCATCGTTTTATTATTTAGCACTGAATAAGTAGTTTACAAGCTTGTTATAATATTTCAAGTCCAAGTTTAGCCATTTTATTGGTATGAAAATTATATACATTTAGTTTTTTTTTCCGAATTTAAATCTATATATGCTCCTTTTAAATTATCTTATGTCTCATTTACGTACCTGTAAACAAATATATTATGTACATTTATTTAGATTTAAATATATTGCTTATTATTGAATATTACATGTCTTTAGTAACATTTGTTAGTTTTTATTATGGTAGAAAATTCTCGTATGGAATAGAAAGAATATCTCAGTAGCCAGTTTCGTAAATCTTTTCTAAATTTATAAATGTTTGTTTAACAATAGTTTTATAAATTGGGTTTACAAAAAATTGTCAGATATTGGCAATGGAAAAGTTGCTGTACATGAAAATACTAGCTGCATAAAATTGCCAACCGATTTCTGCACAATCAATTCGCAAAATGCTCTCATCGACAACATGTATTTCAATATACACACTTAATACAAAGGTTTTGGGTGTTTGACAAAAAGAGAGATTTTGGCGCAAAAAATTAAGACGTCATTGGATCAAATTCCTAGATAAAACATTTGTTGCCAGAGGACTTGATTTCATATAAATCTATCAATACAGTTTGCAGTGACAGCGAAGCTGTGAATAATCCATTTGAGTTTTTGAATTCGTTGGATAAGCCAAGCATGCCACCACAACATTTGTAATCGAGGGCTGGATCTCCGGATATGTTCTTTCGTAATTGAGATTAAATTGGATTAATGAAAAACGTTATTGAAAAGGCAAGTTTCGAGGCAATAATGTATTGATGCTACGAATCCCTGATTCCTAAAGATTTGCTAATTTAATTCAAACGTATTCAATTTCCAATTAGATTGACCAAAACATTGACAATCAATAAGTTTCAAGGCCGAACGTTGTCTGTTTGTGGCTTAGATTTAGGAGAAGGAACTATATGTTGCATGTACTTACGTGGGTAAACTATCCAGTTTCTTTTTATAACCTAAAGACGACCCAAAAATATTTACTGTGTTTATTTTTTGCTTGCCATAATTGTAAGTAGAAATATTCATCGAAACCCTATTTTCGACGTATTTATTATATTTATAACTTTAATATATAATAATACATATTTGTAACTTAAATAAATAATAATTTATTAACTTTAAAAAGTATACTTCCATAGTCTATAACGCTTAATTACTCTTTCTATTATAATTAATTAAATAAAAAAAAATCCTGTAAATAAATACAACATTTATTAATTCTAAGGCGGAACAATGTTCACCGGGTCAGCTGGTAATATATTAAAATTACACAGCGTTATATTGATCCACACTAAAATTATGAAGAATTAAACTAAGCACATTTCTCATCCCTATTTATGGCATATATATTACGAGTTAGTAAAAATCCTCATGCTTTAAAATAGCGAGGAGAAACGTAGGCAGATAATTTAATAGAGTTTGATGATATCAATTTCCGGTAATATATTTCTCGCAAAGCGCTTAAAAACTGAGCTACGATATTAGAAATAAAGAGCTTGGGCTTGAGTTTTCGCACTGACTACGTGACTAATAGAAAACGCTTTTTTGCAAAATTTCAAATAGCTAACTAAATATAAATTAATAAAAATTTCACGTTTTTTCCGACGGTAATATTCAAAATAATTATACGCCCATTTTAATAAGTAAATCCTCGATAAACTTGAATTATGAGCTTAATATTAAGTTTACGATCATTATCTTCAAGGCACAAATCATGGCTTCTTTATTGGTATTACTGTCAAGTTAATGAAAGAGACAAAGCAATGAACGAAAAACGAGGTCAAGTATGATTTGACCTGACTTTCAATAACACTTGCTACTTTGAGATTCCATTTATGTATACAAGATTAAAATTTCTATGAAACAAACAAAATACTTTACAGATTAAAAAATGTTATAATTAACTTGTATATTAAATTTCATATTATAAAAGTTACAGTTTTGCCTTAAGTAAAAAACCGAGCGTAATTGAACATAAGTTCCACAAACAAGTTTACTGATAAAACCTAAAAATAAAAAAAAATATACTTTTTAAGTACAGAGAATTAATACGACGAAACAAAAGCAAAATTATTAGTATTTACTATATATTATCAATATTAGGTATGTAATGTGCTACATATATTTATGGAAAATAAACTATTTTCACACACACCACATACTAATTTTTTGTACGCTGTAAATGAGGCTGTGATGAAAGGCTCTATCGGTGAATTTGCGACCATCGCACTATGGGCTGAGAGCGAGAGTCGCTAAAATCTGTAACTTTTTCTCTATAATAGGTACTACGAAATTTGGTATACATAATATGAAATAAATAAGCTTTTGAATGATACCACTATATTTGTATATTTTATTTATGTAAACTTATAATCACATACAATATAAAAAAACGCAAATTTTTCATACAAAATAAATTTGTACGGTTTTATATAGGAATATAAACATCATTATTAAGTAAATAATGATGAAAAGTAGTAACGAGCCTACCCTGGAGTGTCGTCTTGCTCATTCTTACCTCTTAAGAACCTTTCTGCCCCATCGGAAGTCAATTCTTTGAGCGATGAGCCCCGCCCACTGCCACTTCAGCCTGGCTATTCTTTGGGCTATGTCGATCACTTTGGTTTGTCTGCGGATTTCGTCATTTTTGATTCTGTCACCCAGGGAAAATCGAGACAATGAGTTTCCTTAAGAGGCTTATTGTGAGCGACCACGTCTCAGATATAATGCCTTCTGAACCGAGTTGGATTCGTCGATTATCCTCTTTCTCGAAGTTGGATTATGTAGCCATCTGTATTTTTGAGCACAGAGTCGCCGATCGTAATTTCCATGAGCGCAACATGGTCATTCGAAATGATCTTCGTCGAATGACTATATTGCGGAGTGCGAGTGCGAGGTGTCTTGAGACTGTGCTAAGGTTCAGCATTGTGCCAAGGTCTTCCCAGGTCTCAACCACGACTACAATGTCTTCGGCAAGACAAAGGTGCGCCCTGTATTCGCCGTTGATATTTATGCCAAATCCTCTCCAGTCCGGAAGCTTGAACATATCCTCTAATGCAGGGATTTCCTAAGTGGTCGATAAAAACAGTTTCTGTCGACCCCTAGGAAAGCGATATCGACCACAAGGGGTGGATATCGGTTTCCGAGGATTGAGGCCTTGGTTGGTCCTCATCGTGGTTTTATAGTTCACTCAAAGCGACAACTGCCTGATGTAGTGATCATTTACTGCGTGTTTCACAGACAGAATTTAGTAGTAAAATTTGAGTCCTAGATTGCATAAGTCTTTACAATATGTAATAAATGCTATCCACTAAATTAGAAGCAGTTATTTGAACTTTCGGTTGTTTGCTCAGCTATGTGAGGAAAACGACGAAGACTTTCTGCATACTGAAGTACACTGGCTATCAAGAGGCTCTTGATTAGAAAGATTTTCAGCCATTTTTGAATCTGTGGTGGAGTTTTAACAAGAAAAAGATCCGAATTTTGAAGAAAATCTTAAAAATTGTAAAACAGATATTTATTACTTGACTGATATCTTTGGAATGTTCAACAAAGATAATTTGCAACTGCAGGGTGACGATCTTAACTGAAAACAAAATCAATAACATCGGTCTTCCGGGTAAACTTATATTTTATAAACAAAATTTAGGCGGAAAAGAATATTCGCAGTTCCCGCATTTGTCAAAATTACCAGAAAGACGCATTACACAAGGATTTTACAGAGATTTAAAGATGCTGATATACCGATAGTAGATTTGGCGCCTTTGAAGAGACCTCAACACAGCTCAGGATTCGAACGAATCAAAGGCTTTCTCATAATCCTTCAAATCTTTGCACATCCTTCAAAAACGAAACTTCAAAACGTTTTGGACATCATGCGCTGCTATAGAATGTCGTTAATTGTATAGGTTAAGATGTTGTATGACATGGATACACAATACGTCTCTGAGCCCATTGTACTCAATCGGGATTTTTTAAGGTGTCATGTACATATATTCAATGTATAAAACGGATGGTTCGGAAAGTGTACGTATATGTAGATCGAAAATTCAAATGTAGATCGAAATAATAAGGAACTTCATATATCTGTATGGACAACCATCCACCAGTCAGATTTAAGCCAAAAATACTCAGTCATTTCACTAGTTTAAGGTATAATTTGATTTTTGAAATGACTTAAAGGAACCAAGTAGAATATTTTGTTTTTCATTTGTACTTAATATAAAATAGGCCTACTCCCGATCCAAGATCACACACACGAATACGATACACGAAATGTCTTTTCACAATTTAGACCATACGTCTTGTATAATACAAAACCTCCTCTGGTCCTGTCTGGGGGGGGGGGGGGGGGGGGGGGGGGGGGGGGGGGGGGGGGGG
>JAOCPS010660581.1:0-10757 GCA_025505425.1 Graphium colonna | reverse complement strand
AAGCGGCTCACCTGATGGTAAGTGATCACCGCCGCCCATGGACTCCCGCAACACCAGAGGGGTTACAAGAGCGTTGCGGGCCTTTAAGGTAGGAATATGCTCTTTTTTTGAAGGTCCCTAAGTCGTATCGGTCCGGAAATACCGCTGGCTTAATAAAAATCTTCTGGGCTTAACTGCGAAAACTAATAATTTGTTTATTTTTTCTTTTAATTCAAAGCTGTCTCGTTATTGTTATTAGCTCTTTACTTTATTGCTCTTGAATGCCTTGGCTTATCTATATAAATGACGGTAAAGAAACTTCCTCGGATGGCTAAAGTAGATCGTAGCGCCTTTAATTTATAAAAGGCGCTACGATCTACTACGATCGCACTCCGTGACAGTTGACGCTTAGACGAAAGCCTGCGAACGTCTATCTATTATATATATCGGTGTAGGATCGTGATAAATACGTCACTAGGAATTCTAATGGAATGTCTCAAAGTAATTGTGAGTGGCACTTCTACAACATGTTGAGGATGTCTGATTGTACGGCTGACTTATTGGTTGATCGGAATGCAAACAGACTACTAATTTAAAACTCTTGTTAACATCTAGTTACAACAAATTAAGTATGTACATAAAATGTATAACTATTATATTTAAAACTTTAAAAAGTAAGACACGTATCATATATACATATTTTATCATTCATATATTAATTCCCTAGTTACTTAGGATCGGTTTTGAATGCAATAAAATTCATCTGATTTGTTACATCAATGGAGCACTACATAATACATTATATTTAGTCAATTTTTTCCAGTAATTTAATAGCTAATTACGGCATTTCATCTTTAGAACATAGAATTTAAAGTATGAACTAATCTTAACCTTAATCTAAAGCATAGTTTTATAATATCTGTAACTTGGGAATTTTATTTGTCTTCACAAGTTTTAAGTCTTATTATATAATCTAATCATATTACTAATTACCTATTCAGTTTCATCAAAAAACGGGTACTGTTTCTATTGGTTCAACTTGTCATTTTGGTATTTTCAAAAGTGGCCTGTAAAATGTTAATTACACACATTATTTACAATATGAAAACCAAAGCGTAATATTCCTAGTAATAAAACCCCTCAATTTGCATATTTAACAACGCTCGAAATCAAACAATAATTGAAAATGACTTGTGCAAAATTTTCTATTAATTCTCTAAATTTCCATTACGTTCATTCGGAAAATTCAATGCGAGGTACTAAAATAAATAACTGCGTGGTCTATAACATGGTTACGTAGTTTATGAGCGATTTTGCGTATTAAAATATAATGTAATGGAGTTGTTTGTATTGTTTATATCCCATTTACTTAACGCAAATGAATTTTCCTTTTAATATTTTATTTTCATATGAATATTGCTATTTTAAGTTTGAATTTAATTCAATGTGAAACTTAATATTATTGTTTATTGAAACACAAAATTAACAAAATTCATGCATTAAGGTTGTATTTGGATCCTACGATAAAGTAAAATAATAGAAACCACGTACAATTGTTTCTTTTTTCGTTATTTAGCAATCAGCAATCTTTTTGACTATTTTTTCTCTGCTGGCTTTCTTTGCGTTATTTACAAGATTTATAACCAACCATTTTCCTTAAAATGATTATCGTGAAAAACATGAATTGTAAAAGTTGCTTTCAAAAGTGAAAGCAGTGTGAAAATGGTTTTGGGTACACAAGAATGTATACTATGTACCTATAAGAAAAATCACTTTCTTAGTTTATATCTGACGGGCCAGCTGTTAATAGTTAATAGGGTTTGTGTAGTTTCTACTCGTGCTCTCGTACGCTTTAACAACTGTTTTGTTTAAACCTAAAATACTGTTAGTGTTAAAAAAGTACTATTCTTACTACCTACGTTACTCCTTACCTAATTAGTATTAGCCTTTCCGAGTCCGTTCGAAATTGGTCGAACACTTTTGGAGTGGTTTTTCAAACAATTTTGGGTTTTTATTTCTCAAGTGAATGATAAAGTTAGTGTAATGGTCGCTCATCGCGAGAAAATTATTGTTCACGACACATAGAAATGTAGTATCATACAAAAAAGCGTAAACGGATCTGTTTTATTCAAAAAGAAAAACCAATTAGTTAAAAATTAACCGTTCCTGAGTTTAATTAGACATGTCTTAAAGGATTACATTCTCCTTATATAACTGTGTCCGATCAATTACTGGATGAGCCCTGGCTGCAGGAAAACTGTTGTAAGATATATTGATAACATAAATCAAAGATAAAATGCATCCGAGTCACAGTTACTGAGCTCTACATCGTTGCTCTTTGCAATCATTAATTTCGAGATCGATATAATAATTACTCAAGAAGACCGGTTCAAAGTATTTGAAAGAAAGTAAGAAAAAAATATTCATTTGGTACGCAAAAATTAAAACTATAATTGGCATAACAAAATTTCCACCACTGAGCTTTAAATCACGAGGTACCAGTATCACAAAGTAATCAGAATAAGCTTAGGTCATGCCGATTTCTCTTTTTTTAATTTAATTTCGAAGTACGGTAGTGTGTTACAGAATTATACAATATATAGTATAAAGGTACATTTATAAGGGTAATGTCGATTATAATATTTGCTCGCTTAAAGCTATTCTTTTTATTTAGCACCATCTTGCGATATTTGTTTCAATTATTTACAATATATTTAAATATCCTATTTACAAGATTGGTCAACAACTTGAACAAGAGTTAACATAGCAATATTTGTACTGATGCACAGCGGTAATATGCGAAATAAGGAACATATCTCACTTAATTCCTCTATGAATTTGATATGATTATTGAAATGTCATTGCGTCGAACTAAACGAACGCTAAATACACACAACAACATGGTCTAGGGATATATAAAACTTTTTTAAATAACTTAAAAGTATTAGCCTTACAAAACAATTAACGACAGATTATAAAAACATTATCCCTTTTTTAAATTCAAATTTCTATATAAAAGTTTTAAGATGAAATTCGCATTAATTGAATTTCTTCCGAAGAAGTAAATCTTCACGAAATTCTAACTTGATTAAAACTCCATAAATTTCTATAAATCTTTGTCAAAGGCATCTCCGTAGTTCATTTAATCATGCCACGCAAATGCTCGACAATGTCCGTCCACATACGGCGCGTATTGTTACCATTTGGTTACAATAGCATGATATCCAAGCTTTAGACTGGCCTGCATAATTCCCTGACTTAAACTCTACTGAGCATGCCTGGGATATGCTTCAGAAAGGAGCTATTAAGAATTTCCCTAAAGATTTTGTGCATGAAAACCAGCTTTTCTTGCATCTTAGCAGGACTTCGGACAGTATTCCACAACAGGATGTTTAGAATATGCAGAACCGCTGCAGCTGTATCAGGAGAGTCTTAGGTGGATCCACGGATTATTAAATTTAAGTTTTCAACAATTTTTATAAAAAAATAGTTGTTTTGTTTAGGTTTTGATGTTTCAAAAATAAAGTTAAGATTAAAATTTTGTCTGAGTTTTTCATCTTCTAAGTTTTTTTTAATTTAACTTTATCTAAAAGTGTATCAGATTAGATAGGCTATTAAACAAGGTTTATTTTAACGTGTAGGTGTCGTACCAAAAAGTTAATAGAATTTTAGTTATTTAGGTTTAATTGAAATATCTAAAAAAAACTAGCGGACCCAACATACGTCCTATACACACGACAGGACAACGTCTGTCAAGTCCGCTAGTATTATCATATAATCAATATGACTTACAATTTCACTGGTCAAGTCCTTTAAAACTCTTCTCTTTCTATCTCACTAGAAAAAAATTAGACTGTCAACCGGTATCATAACTAAATTTCCTGTACTAACACAAATAAACTACAACGTGATGGGTGGCCAGCAGAATATAATTAAAGACCTGCAGTATATCGGAAAAAAATCGATATCCCCATATATACATTGTTCCGAGCTAGTAATTATATCATCTTAAAAATAATAGATAAATCTACATCAACGCGAGCAATGCTGGGCGTATATACTAGTACAACAAAACATTGTCTTGGTGGGGGTCTACTAACCCTTATGGCGTAGCGGGGGTTAATCTATCACGCTATTTAAATACATTTTATCGTTGTTTTTTTTGAACGAAGATTCTTATGGGGCGTTGCGGTGGGACCCTAGCCGACAAAAAACGTCCGTATCGTCAAAAAAAGCGTAATATTTTTATGTATATTCTATGTATGAGGGCTATACAATGTCTAGTGTATAGTCTGCGGGATGACTGTTGTTATTATTGCTGTTTCCTATTAATATTATATCTTGTTCATGTAGATACCTGTTTCTTGGTATGTTATTATTATACATATTTTTTTTAAGTGAAGGTTTTAAGATAATTATTTTTATCGATAAAAAATCATAATTAAAGATGTTTAACAGAATAATTATTTTTTATACCTCGAATAGAACTTGAAATTAATATTTTTATAATAATCTCACTAAATAAGTTCCTATCTGGTGTCCCAAGACACCACACGGTTTTTTTCGGTAAGACTTAGTTATCATAAATAATTCCAGAGACAATTAAAACTTTTTACGACTGATATGCACTAAATTTGCCAGAGAGGGTAGATATAATTGAAAATTAAACTAAGTTACAATACAAGCTCTAATGTAAGACATACTCTCACAAAACAGACATGGAAATCTTAGTGTGTTGATTTCAAAATATGAGGAAAGTTCTCCAATCGAATGTTTCTTTTTTATGTATGTTCGCGCATATCTCCGTTATTTATGAACCGATTTTAAAAATTCTTCTTTTATCTTTCAGGGTGTTCTTCCGAAATAGTCCAGTCATTTTTTTTAGAAAAATCAGTTCTGTACTTTTGCTTTTAAATCAATATAACGAAGTTAATTTGATGTATCTTTGCGAGTATCTCCGCCATTTATGAATCAATTTTTTTTTATATGACAGAGCAATCTTCGTAGATAGTCCTATAAATTACAAAAAATCGGTTCATTAGTTTGATCTCTAAATAAACATAATAAAATTTAGGAATGTTTGCACATATCTCCACAACTTATAAACTGATTTTTCTGATAAGGTTCCACAATGGTTCTACAATTTTTTTATAAAAATCGGATCAGTAGTTTGTTGTTAAAATCAAAATAACAAGGAAGACATGTTTCGAAAAATGCACTTTTAAGGTGTTTGTAATTATCTGTAGAAATAAACTTTTCTGTATTATTAGTATTTATTACCTATACATGTAGATATTATCAATTAATATGTAGTGCCGTATTCCTAGTAAGAAGAAACAAATTTCTAAAATATACAGAGTGACTGATGAGTCTCCTTCAAAATTCGAGGATGTTATATGTGGGGATCATATATAAAGAATAAGTGTAATATTAAAAGCAAATATTAATTGACGAAGTTAACTCAGAGAACTTAATAGAAAGTTGAGTAATTATTTACGAAAGCCATTGGCTTTCTAGCGGACACGGTGCGCGCGGTCGCATTTTCGGGTCAGTAAACTGCGCCAGCTGGCCGTTTGTTCGCTGCCGGCATCGTATTCATTTAAAAAATTGTTCGAAAACTATGCCCCCCTAATTTTATTACATAAATATGATGACAATCGGGTAGCGTGTGCTTTTCTTTAATATCATTGGCGACTAACCAATCAATCTCTATATTCAAAAAAAAGTAATTTATTATAATTAAAATAAATATTAATTTACCAATGCGCAGATATAATCTAAAGTACCCTATCGAATACGGCGTGGGGGGGAGGGAAGGCGGTCAGCGATCGTATTGCCGATCAAGCGCTGCGCTTTACCACCACGCTTCATTGATTTGTTGGAAAGTTTTCTTGAAAACTATACCCCTAATTTTATTAAATAAATATGATGACAATCGATTACCGAGTGCCCTCCATTAAAATCGTTGGTGGCCTGTATCTATATAAAAATTGTGTCACGTAATTTTTGTATAGATATAGTATTGTTTGCCCGCGATGAATTCCTATACTACTGGGCCAATTTCATTCAAATTGTTTTTTTTTATTCAAATTGTGCTCATTGTGATCAGTTTGATCCAACTTAATTTGTAGGAAAATTTATATCTCAATTTATAGTCGCAATGTTTTTCATGACAAATTATTAGTTTATTATATGATAAAGAAAAACCTCTTTATAGATACAGAAAAAAATGCCACAAAGCTCTTCACGCTTTTTTCACAATAATATTAATATAGATTTATTTTTTAATTACATGTGCTGTAAAACCGTGATTTTTAGTTTTCTTAAACTGTATCTATTTTAAAAGTTTAAATTATTATTTTCAGTGAAATGCCGCCGTAAATCTAACCTCAACAACGCGCGGAGCGGAAAAATAAAACTCTTTGTTAGATTTTTATGCCGGCAATTACGTTCCCGTCTTTATTCGTAAATAAAAATTTCACTGCATTTTATAGTTTATTTCAATATAATTTAACGTAAACCTTCTCCAGCAACACCGGGACGGGTTGTCTAGTCTTTTTTTATATAAAGATATATTTTCGTTATTTTAAATAAAAAATATTGTTGGTTAAAGCAACATGTATTAAATATAATGGTCCTTTTTCTATTTGCTTTTAAAAATGGGTTTGCAATAAAATATTTCTCAGAAATGGTATAGAAATTAACTTGAATCGCCCTTAAGTTTACAAGAACCTCTTCTTTAGATTTTAACATTTTTTAAAAATTAAATAACACTTTTAATTTAACTTACCAATAAAAAATATACATACCTTAGCAAACCAGTTATGATCTTGAACGTTGAACGTCCAAAAAAAAACGACAAATACCTCCTTTTTTGTTTTAAAATGGAAAAAATACTTGCCAGTAACAAAAATAATTTGTTTATTTTATGGAAAGGAAGACAAACGAACAGACGGTTCAGCTGATTGTATCGATCATGTCGCCATAGACACCCGCAACATCCGGAGAGTCGGGATTGCGTTATCAACCTGGAAAATTAGATATAATACGTTTATTGGATAGGATGGGTCAGGATTAAGGATTTGGAGAGGAAAGGAGTGCAAAAAGAAAAGGATAGACATGGCCAGCCAGCCACCCCGAAAGTAATGTCCACTTTATTTTATGTCGACTCTATAAAGGGCGGTGGTACTTCCCCGGGCGAGCGCGGCCGTAGAAGTGCATCAAAAGCTGTGAAAAGATGTTATGTTCTACCACGTTGCTTTTTTTTCACTCCTAAAAATCAAATTTTTCAGAATACCTCTAACGAAAACTATCTATCGAAAATTAATCGTGGATAATAACAATAATTTTGGAAGAAAACTGTGAAAGTGACATCAAACGCCTTATAAGTGAACGTTCTCGAGGCAAATTTCTCAGTTATTTTGATTTAAAAAAAGAAATTGTTAGACCGATTAAAAGAAATTATATGAGACCAACTTATAACTGCAGAGAAAACTCTTTATAACGACACTTAAGGGACTGTACATTTTATGAAGTAAAAGTCATTGTATGAAAGGAAGACTAAACCAATCAAAGCCATGTGATCTCGACGCTTTAAGGAGTTTGTCGTTAAATCGACGTGAGGTTACATGAAGTTTACACTACGTATACATCATTTTAAATAAAAATAGGAATTTTGAATATCGGTGCATTACTTACAAACATATATTCAAAGAACACATACAACCGAATAGAGAACCTTCACACTTTTTTGAAGTTTGTTGAAAACTTATGGGCAAAGCCAGTTTGTTTACAACGTGATGGTAAATAAAATTCATACTTTGTCGCCTAATTCGATAATGAAAATGAGCTGCTGCTCAATATGTATACAGAGTGATTGGTGAATCACTTACGATATTAAAGAAGAACACTCTGTACTCGATTGTCATAATATTTATGCAATTAAATAAGGGCCATAATTTTTGAACAAATTTTCAAAAAATATAGCTTAAGCGTGGATACGATGCCGGCGGCGAACAGATAACCAGCTGACGCAGTTTATTGACCCGAAAACGGTACGGCTCGAGCCGTATTCGTTAGGATGCACATAGCTTTCGTAAATAATTACTCAATTTTCGATTACGTTTACTCAATGGTCAATGAATATTTACTTTTAATATAACTCATATATTTTATATATGATCTCTACATATAACGTCTTTGTAACTCTGTATATGTTCAATATAGCCTCTAACCAGTTTTCAATTCAGTGGTAATAGCGATATAAGAATAAGAACATCAGTAATTATTATAGAGTGGATGTGAGTTATGTGTAAGGGATATTTTACTTCAGGGGCTAATTAAAGAAATATCACAAAATTTTATAAAATTGAAGTTCTCTCGTAGCGATCATGTAACTGCTGCTCTATGATACAGCTTCCTAACTGCGCAACGTTCACTGATTGATCCTATTTGTAGCGCCAAAGCTGCATGAAGCATAGTTTTAAATGTTTCCTAACTTCATATTACAATCTATACGGCTTAGACATCTGTCATCCACAGCATTATCTATGGTATTGTTGATTTTGGCGCACGCGGAAGAGGAACTGTAACCAATTTCCTTTTCCTATTATTTTTCAAATGTTTAATATAGAAGTTTCTAAATATTTATAGGAGAAGTTTGTTTTGCTTATTTGCGCATCTAAAGATTGATTATATTGTTTAAAAAACTATATGTAGAAATAAAATGGAGGTAACGGATATTAACGATTTATTAAATGTTCGCGCAATAAAGATGGAAAGTGGAGAAAATACTTTTGAAGATGGTACTGAACATGTAGAATCTGCGGATCCATTATCTATAATTCCACAATATGTAACTGAATCCGATTTGGGTAAGTTACATAAATATATCTAAGCAGATTGTCTTTTTTTAGAGCTAAATAAATTATATGTTTATCACTTTCAACTTAAATAATTTTTATTTTATTCGCAAGTTCGTCTTTATGCAACAATATTTGCCCATTTAAAATTATTTACCAAAAAGGCTACTAAACTCACTTGTGATATCAACAGAAAAAGAATATGCCCTAATTGTGTTTTGCGCTATAACAATGATGTACTCAGTGCAACAAAACTGTGAAAAACCAATTTTTTATCTGCGTCAAAAATCCTTGATAACATGCAAAGTAAGATCGAGCATTTACTATTGTTATAAGTAAATATTGTATTCTACAATCTTACCAATATATGAGAATTAATGAACTTGTTTAATGGGATTTCAGCCCTTGTTGCAAAACATACTCAATTCTTTCATTACCAGGTGATTCGATTGTTTTTTAACCATTATATTTATTAGTGTTTTTTGAGATAATGTAAACCTCATTATAGTTCACAAATAGATAAAGACCAAAAGGACCAGGTACACATTCTGTTTCCTGAATATCGGCTTTCCCATTAGTGCACTAAGCATATAAATATAGAAATAAATATGGCAATTTTTAAGAACTAGCACACAGCAAATTTTGCCTTCAAATATGTTTAACCAAAAGAGAATAATAATTAATAAGACATGTCAAAAGCATAATTTGGGGGGTTGGTATTACTTTTGATAAAAAAAAAAATTTTAATTTGTATGGGTGCCTATTCCGACCTATAGACAACGACACAATCGTGTTATGATTATTCATACATATTTTTAATTGATTGAGAATTGTAATCACATTACACATTTAAAGTGAAATTGGATGAAAATAATTATTTTGTGAAAAAAAATGTATGGACCATAGTGTTCCACATCCCTTTGGATAAATTGTTGTCATGTTCATATAATTAACAATTACATTATTTTCATCCAATTTTCCTTTTAAAGTGGATACATATGTAAATAAGTATTATTTTTATTACCTTCCATGCCAAGAAATTGGTTATGCTGTTTGGGAGGATTACGACGACAAGCACCTGGACACAACATATTTAGTTCCTCAATTAGGTTATAAGAGATCGACTAAACTAAACGTAAAATTCTTTTTAAACCTTTTGAAATTTTATTGAAATATAAAAGGTTGTAGATTACTGGTGTCCTGTGCATCACAGTAAAAAGATTATAGTAGTAAAATTTAATATATTATTTTTAAGGTTTGATGCACCCGGGAAGTGAAATTCTGTCTACTCCACTTGCTGTTTTCTCCGATACTCCAGAAGATGATGATACTATGCAAAGTAATGATTCTTCAGGTATGTCATTTTTAGCATAATCCAAGGCATTTTATTATGCAGATGATAATGCCGTGTATTTCCCACTAATTTTTTTTAAGTAAATTTATGTTTGAATGTTTAAAACTTGTAAGGACAAGTCATATTAAAAAAATATTGGGGTTGTGTTTGCTGACATCATTACCTAATAATTTTTGAAACTGAAACAGAGATAATTGACATGGTTATGGTATTCATGTATACAATAAACATCATCAAATATGAAATAAATATATTGAATTTAAAGAGAGTATTCAAACCTTATTTTTAGAAGAGGTGATTGTCCAGCTCATGGATATCAGAACAAGGCTTTCCCGTTTAAGGTCTATGTTGGAGCAGAGGCTTGGCGATGATTTGTCTGATTACACATTTTGGCTGCAGGATGCTAAAATGGTAGGAGATACTCTTATATTATTTGTTTTCACTACCTTTTCATTGTTATATAGAAAGAGGTGTGCAGAAAGTACTTATTCTTCCCACTACCTTTTGTACCGTCTCCATTTGTTTAATTTCTAATTATCTACTTCATTTTCCAATACTAAATA
>JAOCPS010660470.1:0-10757 GCA_025505425.1 Graphium colonna | reverse complement strand
AAAAATATAAATAAATTAACAATTATAATTGTTTTATTCATAATAGAAACACTTCAACAGGTATTCATTTACATAATAGGGGAATATTTATTTTGATCAAAATATTATTTTAAAAAGTGAGAGAAGTTTTTCAACAAAAAATTATGAAAAGCGGCATCTAGCGCCTCAAATATGTTCTTTGAAAACATATTTTTTGGTTATTTTGATTTTCAAAACAAACTACTGATCCGATTTTCATGAAACTTTTGTAGGACCATTTTGGAAGTATATTGTATTAGATAAAATATAGATATAGATAGAACTTTCAAAATCGGTTCATAAATGACTGAAATACACAAGAACATACATAATATAACTTTAATCAAAATAATAAATTTTACTATTTTGTTTTTGAAAAGAATATGCTGAACCGACCTACTACCAACTACCAACCTAAAAAATAAAGAATGGGACCATTTCAGAAAAATACCTTTTCAGATGAAAAATAATTTTTAAAATCGGGTTATAAATAAAAGATACCCATAAACATAAAAAAACAACAAACTTCTTACAATTTTTTAACAGCCAGATATTTAAAATAATGCCTTTAAGAACACACCGAAATGCCCAACACGTACTAGTAGATTTATCTTTTTCCAGTTTTTCAGAATAATATTACCAATTCTTTTTCATCTTCCTAGCTTTATTCCCAAATTACTTGGAGTCTGCTTTTCATTCAATCAAATATAACGTAAACCACTGGCATCTTACCTTAGCAACCCAAAGAGGTGAACTGAATTCAATGTAATGCCTCCAAATATTTCGATAACAGAGGCACTGACAATCTATAATAATTGCCAAATCATTAAGTCGCAGAGGCGGTATTACCAAATCTACACACAAACACATTCCTTCAATACTTTAATACGTTATGTGTGGGTCTCATATATGAAGAATAAAAATATTATTAAAAATGCCTTCTGATCACGGCCGCAACACTTTATTCATTTATTGGAAAATTTGCGCTAAAATTATGCCTCTAACATTGCTACATAAATATGATGACAAACAAGTACCTAGTGCTCTTCTTTAATATCGTAGGTGACCCACCAGTCATATGTATCACTGTATATATGTATATATTTGACCATGTTCAATTTGCAATGCAAAGTATTTTGGTTACTTGTAGCGCATTTCGGAGTTTGTCCTTTATGACATCGCTTTGATGCCGCTATCTGTCATAGGAATCTGTGGTCGACCCGTCGTCGGCTTTTCGTCGCTCGTCGTTTAATTTATGATATTTGTTTCTTCTGGGGTTCATTTAAAATTATAATTACTAGTAATCATTTACAAAGTATAAGGACACAAAAGTGGTTTTAGAAGTTGTATTTTATTTTGGTAAGAATTGTTTTTTCATCAAATCGGCTATTGTTCATATATTACTTCCAGCTTTCTTTTTGTATCTTGCGTTTAAATTAGATTATTTAAAATGTATTTGGTTATCGTATTTAATGTTTTATTACTTCTTTCCTATCCATTAAGACTTTTAAACAAATTGAGCGAAGGACTGTCAATAACCTTTGACATGTGTCATTGCTTACGTGTCAGTCTTCATATTAGTTGTATTGGTATAAAAATTTGCTGATGTGTTAGATACCCGAAACATTCTTTTGCCTATTACTTTTGTTTAGTAAGTACAATTACATTCGTTTCTATTTATTATAGCCTGTGGTTTTTATTTGAGTTAATTAGCAGGATTGAATATATTTTCTTTTGTCTCCTGTATGTAGCGGCCTATTATAAAATCGCCGGATCCCGATTGAAATAAATTACAACTGGGTTTAGTAATATTTTTATGGACCTAAGCGATAACGATGGACATATCTAAAATCTCGTGTTTTCCTAACAATACAGAATCGCAGTTTGCGGCTTATATTTAACCTTAAATTTTCGTATACATACAGCAATTAAGTATTCCATTTTATATAGTTAGGTTTAGCAAGCAGCAGATCCAATGGAGCTGCAAGCATTGCTAGTGCTCTGTGGCCTGGGTGTGGCAGGAGTAGCTGTGATTTTGCTCATGGGCCTGTTCTCTACTTCTGGTACCACTTATGAAGAAGCAATTGCTCAACAAAGAAAAGCTACCACAGAACTTTTAGCTTTGGCAGATAACAAAGGCAAGGCCAAGAAAACAAGCAAGAAAGCTAATAAAAAGGTAAGCAATAATTTAATAATAATTTATATTGTTAAATTTTGCTTTAACTTCTTATTCTAAAATAAACCATTGGATGTATGGTTTGTTCAATGTCTTTGGGTCCTTTATAAAATTATTGGCTCCAAGTTTTTTTTTCTTTAACAATTTCATATGAATTTGTCATGTTGGTGATGGAATGTGATAAAATATATTACTAATTTGCTTTTAAATATTGCTCAAGAAAATGATTAGAAGTATCATAGATTTGATATACTTGTCTATTTTTATCTTGAAAGAAGATAGCAATTTGTTGGCATTAATAATAATTTTCCATATGACTTTGATAAAATGTATGTCAATGTTAAAGTTTATTTTTGTTAATGAGTTTTGCACTTGATAACATTGATCCAATCAGACATCTTTTGAAAGTGATGTCATAGAGCAGTTGCTAAGCTCATATTGTTAATTGTAGGTTAAGCTATTACATACATTATCTATATGTAAAATACATATATAAGGAAATGTTAATAATTTTTAAAATTTAAATTTTTATGATTTAAACTTTAGTTCTACCCTTAACATTTGTAATGAATTATGAACATCTACAGTTTTCTGTAGTGTAAAAAATAATATCCAACCTGTCAATGGACTAGACAAATTATTCCATCATTTGGAGAAAATACATAAATATGTTCCTAATTTTAAAGTTCATACAAAATAAATGAATTTTTGTTCTATTTAATGTTTGACCAATTAGTTCTTTATAAGATCAAGTCATATCGTATACTTTTTTTGCTATTATGCTAAATCAATAAAAATACATCAAAATGTCTACTAGATTCATTTTGAACTTTTTTTTTGGTATGACTTGTAAAAAAATCAACATACCTACGCTAAACATATTTCACTAAGCTAGCTGCATATGTAACAAAATGACTAAATTTTACTTTAATATGCAATAATATCTACTAAAATTAAAACTTTTGACCTCCCTATCTCATTAAAGATGATAAAATTAATAAATATTTTATTTGAATGTCACATTGAACAATTAAAGGTTGTTACTGTTATAAGTGTATATTTATTTAAACTTTATTGCACTGCTTAATTTTATGGTAACAAACATCTGACCTTTTGGCAGTCTCTCATAGTAAACTTTGTTTTAATATTTTTATGTTACCATAGTTAGCAAAAAAAGAGAAGAAAGAAAATGCAACATCTGCAACAGGAAGTGAGCCTGAGAGTGAGGCACCGGCGGAAAGCGGGGTTGAAGAAGATTCTACACCAGTACCAAAACCACATGTGGAATTCTCTCCACCAGTTGTTGTAGATGTTCCTATTGACACTCCCCCTAATATCAAGGTATGTTACTTATTGATTTAAACTTCACTCATATCATCCTCCACATTCTGGGAAGTTTGGCTGCATACTTAGAGGGTTGGGTGAATCAATTCTCCAGTATTTCAAATTATTTTATTTTTTTTGCTACTAATATCAAATAGCTGCATGTTTAATGGCCTGAGAGAGCATATATCCAATGCTTGTTATTATGACATTGTATTTTGGTCATTACAAATAATATAATGAGCACAATGCTTTATATTTACTATCTTATTTGATAGTTTCATAGTTTTTCATATCATTAACATCTACTGAAAGGAGTCAACTTTAAGGAACATTATTGACAATTAATATTACATTAAGTAAAAAAACTTTTTTAATTATGCATGCATAAATTTTTACATTTTTGTCATTAATTAATAATGTTCAATATATTTGCCATATTTCACTCACAAGTGTGTGTTATAAAGGAAAAGTGAGGAGGCAAATATTAATTTACAGTTGAACTTTATTGACTTTTGCTCACCTTGAAACTTGAAGGTTGGCAAACATTGCATTGTCACTAAATTGTTGAATATATTGTAATAATGTTTTATCACCTTTCGATGAATATGACACAAAGATAATTAAAATTATTTTATGAGTAATAGCATATATTTTATTTTAAATTATTACTTTTTTGAATTCTCTGTAGTGTCAGAAACACATAAATTGTTTCAGTCTTCAAAAATTTTGTTAAAAAAATTTTTTACTCTTGAATTTATAATTTATTTAATTGCATTTTTTGATAACAAGTCTTAATTTTCATTCATGTACGTAAATAAATGTTTCATTATTTTTTCACAGAGAATCATTATCATAATGGATAGTTATTAGGTATGCAATGAAGAGTTGCATTATGTGATTACTTCATAAACTATTAATAATGACTATCTTTTCTAAAATATAATCCAGTTTTAACTCTTTTTTTAAAATAACCAAATTTAACAGATGGTGTCAATATTAAAAATAAAATCCAACATGGCTTATTGTTTCTTTTCTTATACAATACTTCACATATACCAATATGACTTACGGATGTTCAAAAAAATAAATTTTAAGAAAAATGCTTTCTCCTATATTAAAGACTGCTAATGCTCTTATAACTCATTTTGTGTTGAGGAAGTCCATGGGTGGCGCTGAGTACTTATCATCAGGTGACCTGCTTGCTCATTTGCCTTCCTCTCTATAAAAAAGCATTATATAAAAAATAATATTGTGCAGATATGCAATTAAGTGATTTTTATAACATGGCATGTATATTATGTAATGAATTAATTGTTCAAAAAAAGATACTTTTGTAATACTCCAATATGCACAATTTATATTTATAATTTTTTTTTAATCCATTGGATAAATTCACTTTATACAATCACATACATTATTTATTCCTTCTGATTACTTTTTAACAATTACCCTTCTGGTTTAGGATTTTTTATCCACTTAATAGGTAATGGTGATATTGACATAGTCCTTTGGTTTCCCAACATTAACTTTCACCAATCTCCTATAGACTTACTAGTTGTCCGACTGTAAGGTAGTTTTACTCTCCATGCAGATCCGCAAACGCGGCAAGGATCCTAAAGTAAAGCCGATACTGTTAAACAAAGAGGATCCGAGTTGCGTAAGTGATACGAACGCGCCGTCACCCGCTGGTGCGGTCTCCAACCACTTTGAAGAGTTGCAACCAAAGGACGAGTTTGAGTTATTACACTCGACATTCATTGAAAAAGTGAGTGTGTTACGCACCTCCTCCCTTATAAGCTCATGTTAACTGAACTCATGAGTTACCCAGTATTAAAACAAAATTGAATGCTGCAAGGCCAAAGGCAATTAAATTGTTTGATTTTAACAATAAAATTAAATACTTTACCAGTACCTTGCAAGGGATATTGGTATAGAAATTGCATTTAAACATTATTTAAGAGCTTATATTGTTGTCCTGGTGAAGGTCAAGGAGATTCTATGAAATATTTTTTATAGGAAATTTAATTATTTAATGGTTTTGGGATCAAATATAATCCTAACAATTTTCTCTGTTGCTTATGTCATGGATAGTAATATTATTACTGTGGAATAAATATGTGAATTGGGATAAAAGTACAACTATACCCAGATAATTGCATTTAGTATTTGTATCTATATCCATACCAATTGTCCAAACAGTATATACATGTAACTTAATAATTGTAGTCTTTTTCTTTACACGAAATACTTGTTTGGTAGCCTTAAATTTAAAAATAAAATTACCTTGGCCTTGGCTATAATACTGGTTTTACCCTATCTTATGTACATGTAGAGTGCAACTAAATTGTATAGTCAGTCAAGTATATTGGTTTAGCTTAACTTTCGCCACACGCTTTAACACATCCGGCTTAAGCACGAGTGACCTATGCACGCGTAAAGATATACGGCCAGCATGACATTTAACCATCTGTATTGCATCATTGACAACATTGTCATCATCATTGTCAACAAACTGTTTTTTATGATTTTAATTCTATATGTTTTAAATAATGTTCTAACAACTAATATCTTGTTTAAAGATTAGAGTTTTATATTTCAATCTGAATAATTTCATGTTTTTATATTATCAATTACTCATAACATTATTTCACTATCTTTTGTGTTCTTTAATCAAAATCATTGTTTTGTTTTAATAATTCGTTATCAATAATTGTTATGAGTTTTAATACCTAAACATATTTGACTAACCATTATTTTTATCAATGAAATTTTATTGTAGGCATTGGAGAAGAAAGAGGAGGTAACAGAGAAGGTAGTTGAAAAGAAAGATAAGAATGTTAAACCGGCTAAAAATGCTAAGGCCGCGTTCAAACCAGCCTCAACTCCAGAGCCGGTTAAGGAAGAAGTTGTTCAAGAGCGCCAGACCAATAGCGATGCTCCAAAAGAACAAAGAAAAGGTACACAATATAATATTTTCTGTTTTATATTGAAACCAGCTGTTCCTCACGGCTACACTTCTTCCTTACTCTTTCGGTAATAACTTAAAGTTGATAATTTTAAATTTAAACAAGACATACTTTGGGAGAGTGTAAATTAATAGTAGGTATTTAATAATGAAATATCTTTCTCTTCTATTAACCTACTGCCCTCGGATCCTAGTGGTATGGCTTTGCTTTACAAACTGGGGGCGGAAGAGTTTTCTTCTATTAAACTGATCCTTTAAAAACTGTGTTGTGTATGTTAAATTCTGAGTGGTACTTCTAAAGCTAAGTGTATTAAAATAAACCAACATAAAGAACATCAGCTATTAGTGTAGATTGAAAACTAAAACTTACAGTGCCCTGAACTATGGCATAGGTAATGAAGTTCAATTACCATCCTTTTACGAATAGTAGCAAACATAGTTTTATTATCTTCATCATTTTCTACTGAACAATTAGACAAATGGAATGTGATTGTTGTGTGCCAGATAAGATATAAAGTAATAGCTTTAACATTACATTAATAAATTATGTACTGTCACAATAAAAAAATGTTTACAAATTCATAAAAGCACTATGTTATAAAATGCCAAATTATATTTTTGCTCTGTTTAGGTTTTTTCTCTTTAAGAGGTTTTTTTTATTATTGGCTTAGGAACATCTATAAAATGCAAAATGTGTTTTATAGATTGGATTTGGGCTTTCCAAATTTTGCCCAAGTTTTGATCTTTTTTGATTCAATCCTTATTATTAGTAATGATGCCTATAGTAATATTAATCATGCTTTATCAGATTGTACGAGTTTGGCTTTTGGCTGAAATCAATTAGCATTGTGTGTTCAGACTAATCTATTAAATAACTGTATGAACATCATTTATTATGATATGTGAAAATTGTGTGGCACTCCACTTACTCATATTTTAACATTAGACAATATTATTATTTTTTTTATTAACACATTAAATACTTTTTATCCAAGCAAGTAATTTTTACGATTAGAGTGAGGACAAAACACATTTTTGTCTAGTTACGTAGCTCTAAAAAAACTCTAGAACGTGTGCACTAATTGAAATGAAACTTGCAACGGATGTAGATAATATTAGTACAATTTTTAAATTCATTCATCCATAAAAACATTATAAAAATGTCAAAAAATTTCAAATAAAATAGTGAGGCTCATGTGCGCGCTGAACTTTTAATTGAAACTTATTCAATGTGTCTTAAACTACTAAACTGATTCTGATGCACAACAAACTTCAAAATTCTTATTACCAAAAATTCTACTACATAATTATTTGCAAAATATATGTTTTCAAAATGAAAAAGTTTAACATAACTGTTAATATTAACATATGGGATTGGAGTCAACTAAATTTAGTCCAGTTTAACCCACAAAAGACTTTTACTTCACTGGTAAAAAGAAACCCTTTTTCTTATCTCCCCTTTTTCAAAACACTTCCCACAGCCACAGCCTTAATCGGAATTTTTGGCAAAGCCAAATAGGCTTCTAAAATGCTTGGCATCCTCAGTAGTGCGAGATATGGCAAGACGCAAGTATGGTCATTTTGTTCATACCTCTGGGCTTGGGTACCCCTTTACCAATTCCTACCATTTGACCGCATCCAACATCAAGCTACTTGAATCGTCGATGATCCAGTCCATTCCGGTCAGCTTGATTCCTTGGCCCTGCGCGGAGATGTAGCATCTCTCTCTTTACTTGTGGAGTGTTCAGAGGAATTGTTCGGACCTGCTGCACAGTTTTTTCATTGTACAATTCTACAATCCACCAAATACAATCGATACTACTTCGATGGTAGGCAGTTCAACACTGCGTTTTTGTTGTCACTCGTTTCTTCCACGCACGACATCCTTGTGGAATCAATTGTCGCCAGCGGTATTTCCGGACCGATACGACCTTGGGAGTTTCAAGAAAAGAGCCTATTCCTTGTTACTCCTCTGGTGTTGGGTGACTCCATGGGCGGCGTTGATCACTATTCATCAAGTGAACCGCTTGCTCGTTTACCTCTCTCGCCATAAAAAAATTAATAAATATATCTCTAAAAATTTAACATCTGTATATATTTTGTTTGTCACTCAACTCAATGTTACAGCTCCTGTATTCTGCGTCGGTAGAATAGTAATGTTATGTCCTAAATTAAAACAATTTTCGTTATATAAACCAGTCTTCCAATATGTGATGCAATACTATGTATAAGAAAATATAGAAGAGAATGCAACAATTCAATTAGGACACATTCGTGGAATTTCGTTTTTGTTCTTAAACATCAATACAGTAGTTTTTAGGCACTGCAACCTTTTTACACGATAAAAACGGTGATTTAATTTCCATAGAAGTTTTTAAATTTCATTCTCAAACCAGTTGCGTTTTAATATAACGGCATTTGTGTTTCCAGCCAAAAAAGAGAAGAAGTCGATCAGCGAAGATCCGCCTGCTGAGGAGGTAGTCCCTCCCCTCAACGCACCACAGCCGAGCGAGCTGACTACAGAGAAACTGCTAAAACAAGCGCTAGTACCTGCACCTTCGCCCACTGGCAAAGGGAAGAAGAAGAAGGAGACGAGTGTACTATCGCTTATGGGTATGTACTGTACTGTTTGTTACAATGTGGAATATGCATCTGAGACAGATGTGGGTGAAATATACTTTTGCAACTGTTAATGCAACATCATTGATCAGATGATCTGACTAATACTAATAGTCAAGTGTGACGTGAAAATCTATGAAAACAAAGCTTAATAATATTGTTACTTATTCACATTATTTTGGGAAAAGAACTAATCCTCCTAATTGAATTACAGCCAATCTACTCTGAGATCGACCAACTATGCGGGGGATATTATTGTGCATAAGTGTACACGCAAACACAGCTGCACTCTCTGTTCCTTTACTCTCATAGCCAGATGGGACAGATATTTTATGCATAAATAGTGAAATATTACCACAAACTGACTTCTATCTGTATAAAGACATATGTTTTTCTCTGTATCAATTATTCAACAGACTATAATGTTAGTAATCAATTTCTAGAGAAAAGTTTTATGATGAATGTTTTGGTGGTTTTTTAATTGAAAATATTACGAAATAACAACAAAAAAAATATATTATTTAACTTGCAAGGGCAATTGTTAACAGCCGGTGACAGCGGCGGCGTGGCCGTCAGCGAACTAGTGCGCGTTGTAAAGGAGGCTGCGTTGTCGCGCACTGAAATACAAATATTGACTGAAGCATTGCTGAACAAACACCATGATCCTTTGCCTGAACACTCCGAGTGGACTGAGGTACTAAAATTAAATAATTTATGCGTATTTCCAAAAATTTGCGTAATAGTGCGTTCCCTCTCAATTATCAACTAATATTCAAATTAAAGTTGTTACTTCTCAATTTATCAGCATAGCTTTTTGCTTACACTGGGTATATTTTATTTATTGTAAACATTTTGCATGCAAAATTTCATTGAATAAATGTTTAATGAACTTTGATCAAACTGTGATCTTAATACTCTCTAATAATGTATTAAACATTAACTCTCTGCACATACAGTTGATACACAAATGAAATTGATTTTGTAAGACATCACATATGACAAGAAATGTTTTTGTTTTGTGTTTGTCCATTTGATTATAGTATAGGTATAAAAAATACCTATACTAAAGTAAGATAATTGAAATTTATGTAGAAAGTAAGACATAAATAAATTTTATGATAGTTAAATTTTTATAAATTTCGTAGTTACTAAATATAGAAGAATAAATCATTTAAGAACAAATCTAATAAAATAAAAACCGTGTAGCGTCGTGGGACACCAGATAGGAACGAAATTCCTTATTATAAAAATATTAAATTTATGTTCTATTTGAGATTTAAAGAAAATAATTATCAGGGTATACATTTTTTATTAAGATTATTTATAAATTTCAAAATTAAAGAAAATACTTTACAAATTTTTTTTAACACCTGTATATTGTTAACAATGATTTATAAAAAAAATATATAATATATTTTTATACAAAAAAACAGCTATTTACATGAATAAGATATAATAATAATAGCTAACTGCCATAATAAATAAATAGAAATAAAAGTAAATAAAAAATATAAATTAAATAAGTAAAAAAATAAAAAAACAAATTAATATAATAAATAATTGACAAAAAAAATTAAAAAATAATGTATAAAAATAATAAATAAATGAAATAAAATAAAAAAGTAAGTAATCATTAAATAAATTATTGAATAT
>JAOCPS010660249.1:0-10759 GCA_025505425.1 Graphium colonna | reverse complement strand
GTGGTACTTCCCCGGACGAGCGTCGCCTTAAAAGTGCAGCAAAAGCTGTGAAAGGATGTTATGCTCTACCACCTGCTCAAACTCAAATATACTCCAAAAATTTTATTCAAATAGACGTTTACGCGTTCTTATGAAACGTCAAAATTTAACATACTACCGACAGCTCGGAAAGCCGATCCTGCTGAGAAGAGCGGGTGTGAACTCGCGAGTAGCTGTTTAAAACTAATTTTGGTTTACGATTATCTCGTATGACCTACGTAAGTATCAACAGCATTAATCATACGTATTTAAATTGGCAAAGTATTCTTTTTTGGTGATCATATGCTATCTAAATATAATAATAATAAATCTTTTTATTGCGTTATTTCATTTAAAAAACAATTTAACAATGCATAACTTTCACCATAGGTCTGCGACGGTATAATAAGCCTTCGCAGAAGTGTCTATTTATATTTTTTTTTCAAATTGGTCTAATGGTAGGTTTAATACAGATGGTGGGATTTTATTATACATGCTCATAAATGATGTATTAGTATTTTGTGGACGAAAGCTGGATTGACCTTATGTTTAGTATTAAATTTATGTCTATCACTTTTTTATCTATATAAATATTTTGACAAATAAATACAACTAAAGATGTATTGCGAAGTCAATGTCATATCTATTTCTTGAAAAAGATATCGAAGGATTTCGGATATATTTAAATACAAACAATTTAATTGGTTGTATATGAAATCTTTTTATTCTTGTATAAGGAATAATATTACATCCAAGATTAAAGGATGATGCGAATGTAGCCATAGGGGCCGTAATTATTTCGGTGTGTTTGCAAACAAAGCAAAATATAATGAATATAATAGAAAAATGTTGTAGGATATCATAACGTTAACAATTACGTAAATGAAAACATGCCCTGATAATTGATTTGCTCGACCATGATTTTTAAGTATTATTATTTGTATGTTTTATTATATAATTATTGGAAAAAAATATAAAAATAAATATTCAAGAACATTACAAGACAATCAACAAAACGAAAAAAGTATAGCAAATGAAAGGCTTACTTCAAGACTAAGTAATACAAGTACCAGGTCGTTTTAATTCATTGATTCGATATACCTAATATCTTTTTAGAAATTACAAATAATCAAACAGGGAGCAATTCAATCAGTACAATATTATTACCAATTTCGCGCCCAGTCTTTAGTAGCTTCTATAAAAATCTAAACTAAAGATTAAAAGAAAAACTTTAATATTTCAAAATATTTTAATGGAAAATAAAATTTCCAAGGAAAACAGTAAATTAATCACACAAGGATCATTGCGTGTTTGTTTTTAAATATCGTTTGTGTTATTCATCTTGAATAAAACAATGATATGGAACAACGTGGTGGTGGAACAAAACGAGGTGAAACAACGTGAAGGTTTTAATTGGCGAGAGTCCAACATATCCATCTTGCTCTCGCGAGATGGGTATCTGTTTTCTGCATTTCCTCCACATAAAAAGAAAGTTGTTCAAACTTGCTTTTTAGACGCACGCTGTCGAATAAAATGACCACAACTCTTAGAAATATATACATTGAATACATTTAACATTACATGAACTTTTGTACAAAAATGATAAAATGCAATTTAGTCTACCATCCAAATCTTTGGTGAATAAGTAAATACAGTTTAATGGAAACATTGACGTGAGAGTCTCCGTGGATGCAATCAATTACGTAATTTGCGAATACGTCGACGGTCTATAATGGAAGCACTTTATCAATTTGAGTTAAGGTTTGTTCTTCAAAAGTAACATGTAAAAAGCTATAAAGTTATTACTTTGAAATATAATATAATATAACTTGAATATAATTTTTTATTTAACTATCATTTTGTAGCAATTTTCAATTTAAACGATCGAGTTATGAGAGACTACGTTAAATGTTGTTAGTCTTATTTCTGCTATTGGTAATTATCAGACCAGCGATTTTGCTCGTTTTATAAAGTATGAAATATTTTAAAAATTGAAATTATTGATATAATCGATTGTGAAATATGTCATTAGCATGAAGCGTGTATCTTGTAATTATAAGTCTTTTAGCACGTTTAACGCAGATGCGAATTATTTTGTTACTGAAATAGTGTCCTTAGAATCTTAACGATATTCCACAGTTCTTAGGGCTTGTCTGGTCCTGAATGTACCTCCACTAGTTTGGTGTATTATACCATAAAATATCCTTCGTTTTCCTAGAAGACAGAGAGATCTCTTAAATTTTTCCGTCCTTTTTTTAAATCTGAAAGTAAAGAAGAGATCTCTCAGCTCCTATAAATTATCAAAATAGATTCTCCTACACATTATCAACATATTGTGGACTTGCGAAGTATTATAAACTTAATACAAAAGCTTTTACTTTAATAGTTTTACAATGGTCATATTGTAATACGTTGTAATTGTAATACAACGTATAAATAAGTTGGGAGATTACAATCTTGTAGCCATTTAAATTTCCACCAATTAAATGTTACTATTAAAGAACAAAAAGTTACATAAATGGGTGCTCCTAAACAATCAAATCATAGTCCTTTTCATTTTTACTAGATTCTACAGAAAATGAATTACAAATGTTTTCATTATATTTATTCATTTATGTATTCTGAATGTCTGCGTTACGTCAGGTGTATGAGGATTAGCATCTAGTATCCATCTGCTACCTTTTTTTCTGCAGCTCCCTTTACATTGGAAAATAGGTGATATGCATTAGAAGCAGGTCGGATTCTGAACCACTGTTTTTATCTTAACTAACTATATTTTAAAGATGAACAATTGGTGGTGTAAAATTTTTCGGTTATTAAATTATTTTTCATTCAAGTTAAGTGGTTAGGGTGGTTAGGGAATGGAACTTGAAACATTTGTAACATGTTATTTTCACAGAAAATTACAAAAACCGACTTCAAATGACCGTTATTTTGATTTTAAAAATAAACTGATAATCCGATTTCTATAAAAAGTTTGTAGGACCATTGTGGAGGTGTCATATCAGATAAAAAAAAATTTCAAATCAGTTCATAAGGAAGAGATATGTGCGCACATTCCTAAATTTGGTTATTTTTTTAAACAAAATAATGATAGTATTTCATGAACTTAGACCTTACGATAAGTTTCTTTATCGTCGTACAATGACAGATTTTTCTCAATCGATATAAACAAAATAATTTCACATTTATTTCAATATCTCATGAACTACTAAAATCATTTTGATGCCCAACGAAGTTAAAAATTCCTTTAAAGTAAAAATATATTCCTTTAAAGCATGATAACTGCTAACCCTTAATTTTTTTTATGGAAAGGAAGACAAACGAGTAGACAGTTTACCTGATGGTAAGCGATCCCGTCGCCCATAGACAAACGCGACATCCGGAGAGTTTCGAGTGCGTTTTGAACCTCGGAAATTGGATAGAATGGGTTTATTGGATAGGATGGGGCCGGGATTAAGGATTTGGAGCGGATAGGAAAAAGAAAAGAAAAGGGTAGACATGGCCATTCGGCATCCCCAAAAGTCAAACATACTTTATTTATGCCAACTTTATAAATATAATATGATATTTATAAGATCATGATTCGAGCATTGGTTGAATTAGTTTTACCCAAGCGGTTATTAATTGACCCATATGTTGATTTAACCATACGAACCAGGCCGTATATTATCTACAAACAAATGAGATGGGTTGTCCACAAAATTGATTTATTTTTGTAGGTCTTGACTTTAATCTGGGCTCGACTGATAATCGTTAAATAACACGACTTATTATTCTTTCAAGAATATAAGTGTTTCAGAATCTTCATCGCTTAAAAATTTGTTGTTAACTACGCCGTGGTGAACTAAATACACACAAACCGACTCCCCGTGTTGATGGTATCGAACTTTGATTAGCAAACCGGAGGCCGTGGGTTTAAATCTCGTAGGTAATATTAACCTTATCTTTTTTAAAATAAAACAATTTTACTAATTTTATCGCGGTTTATTTCAATTTTTTTTACCCACGGACGGTTAACGGAGTTTGAGTTTGCTGTCGATTGAATTTTTTCAATCAAATCATACACTCCGGCTGAATATGCAAAAATGCATATCACTTACGTTGAATGCAAATGTAACGCTACTAGAGTAACTGCAGTTTATCGTGAAAGATACCCAAAAGCTAGCCATCACGACTACCGAGTGTTCATTAGGGTGCACAAATGCATTCTTAGAAGGAAGATTTTCAGGCAGTGATTTTGGCAGAGCCAGTGAAGGACGTCCTCAATGACACGATTCCGCTGAAGCATTAGAATTAGAGGAGAAGACTCTGGTGGTCCATAAGTGTCATTTCACTTCGCACTGGTATACTTAAAAAATAGGTGCACCGAATTTTAAGATTAAGAATCGCATTTATTAAGAATCGCAATTAAGAGTCACATTTAGTAGTACGATGCTACGAAAAATGAGAGAAGGCCCAAATTTCTTCAACAAAATTTTATGAAGTGACGAGTCAACGCGAAGGGTGGATTTTTGAATCTCCATAACTTGCACAGTAGGCAGCTACAAAACCCCAGAGTGAAACACGTTGATAAATCGCAGTATCAATTTAAAATTAATTTATAGACTGGTAATATTGGTAAGCGACTCATAGGTCCTTTTAAGTTGCCAATTTGCAATTGCGTAAAAAGCCATCAAATTGGGATTTTGACTAAAGGTCTAATTAAAAAAAGGTTGATATAATTATAAAATTTTCTGCTCCCCGCATTGTCAAGGTAGATTCTTTTGGTGGTATTGGACTGAAAATAATAATTTAAACTGTTAAGTAAATATAATTTAACATAATAAAAAAAAACACGAATTTATAGCACATCTCATTAAAAAAACTGGTGGCGATTTGTGACCTCAATAATTCTACGAATTAATAAAAAAAAACAAAAAAAAATATTCTACTACTTAAGTTTAATCACTTGATCCACTGGTCTTTTGCCTGACCATCCATAAAATAATATCCGATCTCGAATGTCCTCTCAACATCTGGTATTATGACGATGATACGATAGGAGGCAAACCGAAGTCTTAGAGAGGAATCTACTCACTCTCATTCCAAGACTAAATGTTTTAAGGCTTGAGGTCAACACGGCCAAGTGTGAGTTTTCCCTTCAAGTGCGCAGGCACGCTTATTTTAACCACTCTGAAGCAAAGAGGAACTCATCACAGGAACCAAAGAATTGGTTGCTCCTCCTTCTTCGTTCTGGAATCTCCCATCATCCCCGTAGGTGTCCCATATGCAATAGAGAAGCGGCTGATTGTGATGGCCCAGGAACGGTTAAAGCAACTTTCCGCGCACGTGGCATTGCTTTTGTTGTGTATGTGCTTTGTCACTCCAAAAGTTACATATCTTTTAAGGACTGCCCCAAGCTGGCTTTACCCTTCAGAGATCTCTACCCTCGACGGAATGGTGAAACATACTCTGGAGAGTATTCTCAACGTCTCGTAAGGTAGGAAGCAGTGGATACAGGCGTCCCTCCCCATTCGACATGGAGGTGTAGGAGTGAGACCTGCGGAGGATGTTGTCTTTTCGGCTTTTTTGGCGTCGGGGCTCGAGGTATTTAGTCTTGTTCCTGCTATTCTTTCTCTGGACGGTGACAGGATTTGTGTATACTTTGCTCCCGGCGTCTTGGATACCTGGATGGTCTGTAACCCTGAGACTCCGGCCCCACTTGAGGGAGGCAATCAAATCGTTTGAGATGACATCGGCGCTAAATCTGTCCTGAACCAGCTTTAAGAAAACTCATCGGGGGTTGACATGGCAAGTTTAAGGGCGGTATCGCAGCTGGAGTCAGGGACCTGGCTCCATGCGCTGCCATCGCCTCACCTAGGGACCCTTCTCGACAGCAACTTTTTACGTGTGGCTGTCGCTCTCCGTCTGGGTTGCAGTGTGAGTGAATCTCATCAAAGCATCTGTGGCTCTATGGTGGGGAGTAATGGCTATCATGCTTTAAGCTGCCGTCTGTGTGCAGGTAGATTCCTACGCCACCACGCACTTTATGAAGTCATCCGCTGTTCTCTTGTTTCTGCTAATATTCCTTGTAGGCTCGAGCCACCGGGGCTTAACCGTTCCGATGGTTAGAGGCCAGACGGCCTTACTTTGGTGCCGTGGAAGAGAGGCAGGTGCCTCTTATGAGGTGCCACGATGGGGTGCTGGAGTGCGGAAGCCAAGGGTTTTATTGCCGAGGTGGGTCACAGGCTCGGAGAGAAACAAGGTGACCCCCGTGCCGGCTCTTTCTTGGTGCAAAGGCTATCAGTTGCCATTCAACGTGGCAATGCTGCTAGTGTAATGGGTACCTTCGCACCGAAAACAAGATCGGACGTATGATTAGAATAAGTAGATATATTTAAGTAGATATATAAATATAAAACTGTCATAAAACTAATTAGAAAAATTTATTGAAACTAAATATAAGATCTATATATTAACTTTATTCTACTATTAGGCCGATCGAAATCGATCAAATGTCGAAAATGCAATGTCCTAGAGCCTTGTGGTGTATGGCTTGGTTCAGGAGGCTACTCTATGATAGAGTCGACCATCAAACTAGTCGGGACTTTTTTGGCGATCCGCTTAGTAACGTCTCTGAGAATGCACTCTTCAGCGAGTGTGTCAGTGTGCAAATTACTAAAGTTGTCGTGGATTTTTAATACCCTGGAATGATGAATTTTGATGTACTTATGATTTTAATAAAATCGGCCTTGGCTTAAATAAAGATAGCGTTGTGGGCCCCGAAACTCGAGGGACCCTATATCTATCTCAGCTTCAGGAGCACGAGAAGAGGCGGTTGACGAAATGGAGGTCCTTTAGGAGGGCCGGGACGTTGGTGAGTATTTTGCAATGGTGGGGTCGAACGCATTGCCATATTTTTCTTAGAGAGAGTCTAGCTATAACACTATTGTAAGGGTGGGAAAAGAAAAATATTACTTAGTAAGGAACGCTTCGCCCGGTGGGAATCCAGGGTGTGTATACGAGGGGTATACACACCGGTATACCTACCGGGTCTTGACACGGAGGACATGTGCCAAGTTTGTGTAACGCGTGTACGTCTGAGTGCCAGCCTTATTGTACGTTTAGTTGTTACAACCACTTTTGTTTGTCTATTAACAGTTTAAAAACAATATTAAAAAAATATTAAGTATAATTGTTATTATTTGCATCTTAAGAGTAATTAAATAAAACAAAAATATCTCTTTATGCACTTAGTATGATGTAACTATTGTTAGCCGTTAAGTTAGCTGATAATTCAAAAGAAATATAGATATATACATTTAAGACAAAGAACAGATACTATCAAATGATAGTTCTTAAATCTGTACAAACCCAGAAAAATCTGGAGGAAAATCTTGAACTAACTTTGAAGCAAATTGATATTTACAGAGAGGAAACGAAGCGCAATATTGGAAATCGCTTTTCATCCTTGATTACTGTAAAGCTATTTCCTCTCCAATTATGTCAATACAGAATTTATTGTATACGAACTATACCGTCGATTATGTCGGCATATATTTTTATATTTAAAAACCTAACGAGATAAAATTTATAAAATATATAAAAATTACCAAACACATACAATTGGTATGGCGGTAAATTACAACCCTAAGTAACATTATGTTATAGTAGTGAATTTCATAAGTAAAAAATTAACTACCACAACATAATGTTACTTAGGGTTGTAATTTACCGCAATACCAATTGTATGTGTTTGGTAATTTTCATATATTTTATAAGTTTCCTTTACTAAGAGCTGTTTACGTGGATGAAGTGTCAATACCAGTCAAATTTATTATTGAAATGTCAGTTTTAATTTTTAAGTCAACCTTATCCGCCATTCTTAACCAGTTTATTGTATTAAATTGTTACTTTCAAGTAAATAGATTGTTTACTATAAAGTAAAGTAAAGTTACAGCCTATTTTTACCTTGTTCCACTGCTGGGAAAAGTCCTCGTCTAAACAGTGGGTTATAGGGCCTGGCCCACCATGCGGCCCGAGTATGGATTGGTGGATTTTATGTATCTCAGAAATATTATTTCTTAAATATGCAAATTTCCTCATTCCTCAAAATTCCTCAAGTCGGCACTTAAAATTTAAATTATAAAATTAACAATTCATCTGCACCGGGAATCATCACGTTCACCTCCATTAAATAGAATTGAAGAAAAGCGCCCGGACACTGAGCTATCACGGCAGTTTTATTGTTTACTGGTCTTGATTTAATTCTGACCCATTACAGTGATGAGACTGAATGTTTTTTTTCTACATCCCCCTAAACTGATCCAACCCATTAACTTTATTTCAAAGATTACCATTTTGTTATAAAAATTGAATATTTAGAATGGAATTTAATTTTTAGTCCCGGTATCTACTGATAATCTGCATTGTCTCTTAGTCATTCCTATATTTTTTCCACAACATTTGGTCACATTGCGTCTTGAACACCTTCAACTTCTTGAGCGTCTATAGAATGATGATGACTTAATTATATATTCAACTGAATGGATAGCGGCATTCAGTAACATAAAAACATTAATTCTAAGAATCGACGATGAAAAAAGACATGAATTATTTGAAAACTGACAATAACAATAAATAAAAAACATTGTAGTTATTATGTGACCAGTAACAGTTAAAAAAATAAATAAAACGTGACATATTTTATTATATAACATTTAAAAATATACAGGCAATACAATCATAAAAATAATCGTTAAAAATATCGATTTTATAAATGTGATAAGTGGTAACTAGCATAACGTTAAAACTTCTAAGAGGAGGCAACCATTATTTATAAATTATGATTTTAAGCATTAATATGAAGTAATAAAATGTTACTCTAAGTTAATTCATTCTTTCTAATATTCTTAAAATTCAGCCAACATCTGCTGTCTGATGAGCCCCGAGCGTTAATTTAAATAGCAAAATTTGAGCGCCCGTTTTGACTTCGTTTATTACATACTGCTTGAATTCAACTTTTACGATGAGAAGCGCTATCATTTCCATGATTAATTTTTAACAAAAACTGAATACTTTTATCGTCTTAACGTACCCACCATTTAAACATTTAAATTATTGATTTAATATTTTTCTTAAAATATGCTGTGTTCTAAAAACGTCAAATTTTTATAATAAAAAATAATTAAGAGTTCGTATTATTTTCTGCTAAGAGCAAAGATAACCTCAGTAGTTCCTGTTTTAAAATTAAAATTCTTATCATAGCTAAGATTCCATAGTTTTATGCAACGCATAATTCATATTGCAGGTATGTTATAATTTTAAGAAAACAATAAGATAGAATAAAAGAATAACAATAGAAACGATTTTAAAAAAAATACTTTCCTCTTTTATAGATAATTCGTGCGATAAACACGTGGAAACGTTAGTCCCAGCAAGTGCTATACTGACGATGCGCATGATCCTCGGTCTTCTATTACCAGACTTGAAGCTAAGGAACCTGCCAATGAGAGCTCTTGCCTTTTTGATACAATCCTCAATCCTTTTCCTTCACTCTGCAAAGGCCCGTACTGGCTTCCAAAAAGGTTGCCAGCATCGGGTCAAGGCATCGGGCTACGACAGCGTGACTTCGCTTGCTTAGAGGAGCCTTGCGGGGGAGCCGTGGTCGATCATCTAGAGGCATCTGGCGCGTTTCCAAAATCGCCTCTTCCAATGTACTCTTCATATGCTCCAGTTCTTGGGAGTTCATTACCGCGTCGACCGAGTCCGCAACAGCCGAAGTATCAACGGCGGCATCTGTGTTTACATCCACATCGGGATCCATAGACACACACTACACTTTCAGCTGCAGCATTCTTAGACTGCGCCGGAATGACCTCCCTTACTACACTAACTCGTTCTCGACGTTATTCAAGTAGTAACATCTATTTATTATAATACGTTTTCTACTGTAAGTGATGAGTAAACATTTAGTAGCATTCACACATATATAGTTCTCGCTATAATATTCGCAAAGTCCATCAAGGTCCTCCTGCAGGTATTGGCTATCTATATCTTTAAATTTTTGCATAAATCTTTGTGTCGTCAGCATACATTAGAAATTTAGAGGTTCTAAAGCATTTTCCAACATCGTGTAAATATGCTGCGTAAAGCATGGGGCCTAGAATAGATCCTTGAGGTACCCCGGAGGAACCTTTTATGAAATTTGATCGATACTCAGCGACCACGACGGCTTGAGACCGATTTTGCAGATAAGACTTCGTCCACCGGAGCCGATTTCCGCGTATACCTAGTTCCTGAAGTTTTTTCAAAAGAATAAAATGTTCAACGCGATCAAAAGCCTTCTCAAAATCTGTATAAATAACATCACCATGGCAACAATTTTCCATGCTATGAAGAACATCATTGATGAAAATCGTAAGATTTGTGTTTGTTGAACGTCCTCTAATGAAGCCATGTTGTTGTGAAGTTAAGTGGCGCATGATCAATGGGTAAACTTGCTTGTAGACTAAAATCTCCATAATCTTACTAAGAACATGCAGTATAGACATACACCGGTAAATTTCGATGGTTGTTTTGGGACCTTTTTTATGAATAGGCACTATGTGAGCAGTCTTCCATATATCCGTAAAATATCCTGCAGTAAAACATTTACGAAATAATATTGTTATAGGGATAGCAAGAGAAATCATTCCGTCAATTATTTCTCAAATTCCTATCCAGTTCATGGAGTACGATTATGAAATTCACTACCATA
>JAOCPS010660138.1:0-10759 GCA_025505425.1 Graphium colonna | reverse complement strand
CCTCTTCCTTAATGGATCATCTAACGGTTAGTAATACAATTTCTTATTTAAATGGTTTGACGCGCCCTAACATCAATGTGTTTTACTTCTCTACAGTCACTTCTGACGAAATTAAGAAGACTATCCTTTCCATTAAAGCAAACGCGATTGGGTGCGATAGCATCGGTCAACGTATGCTTATTCCTATTCTCAACTCCGTCCTCTCTACAATTAGCCATATAATAAATTTCTCCTTAAAAACTGGATTCTTCCCTTCCTTATAGCGAAAAGCGTTTGTTTGACCACTTAAGTGCTCCAATCTTTCTCTTCCTGTTCATTATCGTCCTATCTCACTCCTGCCTTTCCTTTCCAAGGTACGTGAATTCTGCGTGTTAAAGCAATTGTCTCATTTTGTTCTTAGTTCAAAACTTATAAGTCCTTAACATTCCGCTTTCAGACCTGGTCACAACACCACCACTCTCCTGAAAGTGACTGGCGATATTAGAGCGGGCATAGAAGAAGCCATGGATACAGATATGGTATTAAATGACTTTTTGAATACCTTTAATGTTGTCAGTCATGACATCCTTTTAGCCATCCTTTCCCATTCAATAGTTTCTGATTAAGTGCTGGTACGGTTCTCCTTTTATGTTCGAGGGCGCCAGCAATCAGTAATTATAAGTGAGTCGTCCTCATGCTGGCTCAATCTTGATTGTGGCGTCCCTCAAGGTGATATACTCTCTCTTATTCTATTCCCAATTTTTATAAATATTATTACTCACAAACTTCGGTGTGTGTATCATCTGTATGTAGATAACCTACAGATGTACGCTCAGGGAACTACGGATAAGCTCTCAGAATTAATTTAAAACTTGAACAAAGACTACTACTATTAAAAAGACTTAGACTAATTACTATTAAAAAGTGGTCTGAGAGCTTTAGTTTAATTGTTAATCCGGCAAAGTGTCAAGGAATAGTTATTGGGAGTGCCCGCAACATGAGTAAGGTTGACAAACAATCTCCCGCCTATAATATTCAATGGCTCTCCCATCCCCTTTAGTCAGTGTAAAAAATCTGGGTCTGCTTTTTGACAATACACTTAATTAGAAAAATCAAGTTGCTAGTGTGTGTCAGAAAGTCAATGGTACTGAGGATTCTGTATCATTTAAAAAATTTTCTACCTACAAAAACTAAAAGTATGCTTGTGCAGGCCTTAATTTTTCCTCTCATCGACTATAGTGACGTGTGCTGCTTTGACCTGAATGCAGAACACCTTAACAAACTTGACCGGCTTCTAAATAACTGCATTTGATTCGTTTTAATCTACGCAAGTAAGACCATGTGTCTTCACACTGCGCAAAACTTCAGTGGTTAAATATACGGCAAACACGATCTATAAGGGCTTTAACCACTCTCTTCTCATTACTAGATTCTCTCTGTACTCCCTCATATTTATCTTTCCATTTTCAATATCTTAATTCTAATAGTAACAAAAATTTTCATTCAAGACATAATCGTCTTCTCCTTTGTCCTTCTCACCAGTATCAATGACTGTAGCACAAATTTGGTTTAAGGGTTTTCAAACCAGAAATTTTAATATCAAACATGCATGTTACTCTGGTTGCCTCGTTAAGGATAAAATGGATTAAATATTTTATAGGTTATATAGGTTTTTAAGTAGTAGGGGCTGGAAATATAATATTTATGATTCAGAAGGTGAAGGTATGGTAAAATAGGACTACCCAGCAATCTTAATACCTGGGCATACTTTAGTTGGTATGGTTGAGCAGCATTTTATTTGTACAAAGTGCTGTACACACAATGAAGTGCTCTACGACCTTAACATAACTTAAGGTTAAGATTTATTGAGAATTTTAAATAAACTTACCACACATTAGTGATAATTCTTGTCTTTCTCAGCATAAAATACAGTTGGTCTTCCACAGCATGCTCAAGCCTCTTCAGGGCAGTTGGGTTCTTGCGGAGTGGAGTTGGTGCTCTTCGGAAGTGAAACAGCAAGCGGGGGCAGCAGACTCGTCCATGGCTTTCCCAGATACCACCAACCTCTGCTTCAGTCAATGCTGCCTTTGTTTGAGTGGTCAACTCGTTTCTGGTAAATAGAATCAAATTTAGAAGTCCATATATAGCCAAACAGTGGAATATCAAATGTCCAATGGTGGAATAATGGCTAAGTTGACTAGTCTATTTAAAAGTTACTGGTAGTTAATTAAATGTTTATAGATTTTTCCACCTTTCCTTATCCCTTTGTTATAAGATACTGCATAAATTCAGTATTGGCAACATTTTATAACAAACAATAATATATAGAATATATAGGCCATACACATAGTTTACAAAAACAAATATATAACAGATATATTTGTTTTTTAGTTTTAAAACATTAGGTAGTTGCAGAAAATCACAAACACACAAACAGATTGCCTGTCTTTGTAAACCACCTTATTAAGTAGAAATAAAACTCAACCCAGAACTAAAGCTTTTAGAGATCCAACTTGTACTAAAAATAATCATTTTTATGATTATAGGGGTAAATATATACATAATTAAATTATATCAATTAGATATGAATGTTTGAAATCTATCTATTTATTCTCTTTATCATACTGTAGCTGAACCAATAAAAGTTATTCTAAGCTTTTAAATTTATTTCAACTGTGTTTGATGTAATTAATCTACAAGGTCCTTAAAACCAAAATTCTTCATAATTGAACTAGTTGCTTTTTAATAGTGATTTATCGAAGAAAATCCATTACCTGTATCCATCAATAGCTTCAAAAAGCTGGAGGTAACCAAGATCAAAGACTGGTGTTGGTAAAGAAAGCACAACTATATGACACAAATGGAAAATTAGTGCCATAGCTTTACAAGACTCTATTGCTAGCTCTCCTGCTGCCACCAACCAATGTGCAGCATCTGCATCTTTCACTGAGCTTTTTGAGTCTTCATTCAGATCAGCAGCTAAGGATGTCAGGCGTTTTGTATCGAGGTAGGTAATAGCATGGAGATATAAAATACCCCGTCTTTCATCCCAGTGACATTCAATGCCATTCTGAAAAATAAAATACAATTCAAAATTGTGTTGCAATATCAAAATCAAAAGTGCAAATCAAAATTGTGTTGCAAAATCTTTTTTTTTTCACTTTGTTTCGATTTTATTTAACATAGTTTGGTGACTATAGAAGAATATTACTAAATAAATGTTTTTTTTTGTAGTAGTAATAAGAGGCTAGTTATTGAACGGAATTTAATCAGTGTACTAATAGAAACAATAATATATAATCCGTCAAACAAATATTTACGACCAATCTTCGGAGAAGATTTTGAAAAGTACTTACTTCTTCACACTTTGTCGAAGGTAAAAGCGGTGTGGTCTTATTAGGATATCGATATGGAGATTTCCCTATAACACCAACGACTACGATACGTTCCTTATTAGAGAATTCTGGTATATCATTTATTGAGAACACGTTCATTGTAGCAATTGAACTATGCCTAGCTTATAAAAAAAATAATAGGTAATCCACGAACATTTGGATTAGTAACCGATTATAAACCAAATAAGTTAAAGATTAAAGTTTTTAGCATCATTCATAGAAATATTTCAAAAATGGAGTTGAAATCTCTAACCCTGCAATGTTTTGAAAACACTAAATTATATGTATTGACAGAATGACAATGACAGATCATGATAAAAATTTATCCCTAATGGAAGAGACAGAGTCCATACAGCCAGGTCTTGTTATGACAATGACAAAATATTGTTTGATAGATACAAGTGATATTTCTTCATTTATATTTTTTGGCTAGAGCACGGTTTATGAATAAGTTTGTTTAATGATTTTTAGTTTCACAAATTCAATATAACCGAGACTTCATTAGAACTTAGAGGTAAATTGTAAAAAGGATCATGTAATTTTTTTTCTCTGGTGTATGGTTGGATCATAGATACAATAATATTTATAAGATTAGGCATACTATATTCTACGAATTGAATGCCAATCTGTAAAATGCCACATTTGTAAGAATGTCAATAATACTTTTTCATCATAGGAATATTATTTATTATAAAATGAAACAAAAGCCAAAAATTCAAAACAAGTTGAAACATTCGTGTAAAAGTGGGTTACAAGTGAGAACCATTAGTAGTAACAGCCAAAAGACTATGTATTTCAAAAGTTCCAAAATTATTATAACGAAAGGCCACAGACGTACTTACAAAGAAAACAATTTAAACAATTCTACCCTAACATAAACATCGATACAAAATTCGGCTAAGAAGTTGACACCAAATAAGAACTTAAGGCAGGGTTCTCTTAGAAATGTGATTTTGTAAACGGTTTTATTTTGTAATACTGTATTATAAAAATATAAAAAAATAATCACTTATAATTGAGATCTTTTCTTAGCTCCGTCGCATGTCCGTTACACAATTGGATAAACTTTATCTGATAGAAAAAAATGCCAAACATACCTCTTTTCTTCATCTTAAAACCAATATTATTTAAATTGTATGAAATTTAACGAATAGAAAATCAAAGTAAAATAAGTGTCTGTGATGGTGTGAGCGATGTTGGTCATAATATTGTTAATATTATATAACACGAATGTTAATTCTCAAAATCAACGATTTTACGGCACCATTCGCTCCAGCGCCATTCTGATCGCGGTTGTCTTTGTCGTTTCGGTGCGTGCTGAGGTCGGTTCTTTCTATCGCACACGGATTAGCAGCATTAGCATTTTGCACTTGGAGAAGCTCGGCTTAATGCGCTCTCCGACTTTCTCAATTTTGAAGTAGTCGCGCCTAGCTTGCATACCCACTTCCCGTACATTTCATCGCAATTTTCCAAAATCTCAATCTCGCCCTACGCGATATTGAAGTAATCCGCGAGCTTAACTCGGATCACCGTCCCGTTATACTTCGGCTAAGGCCTTTAGTCCCTACCACTTCTTCTACAAAGACCAGCTGGCATAAAATATAAGCTGAGTTCAAAAAAGATCTCCCGCCTGAGATTAGCTCAATTCCAGCTACTATTGCTACTAGACAAGACGCGGACTCTGCAATTGTTGCCCTCTCAAGTTTCGTGCACTCGAAAAATGCTCGAGACAGGTTCCAATGATAAATGACCGGCGCTGGGCTTTTCCGGACGATGCGAGTGATTTACTGAGACGCAAGAATGCATATCCAAGCCTATGACCGTTATCCAACTGATTCGAACCGCAGGCATCAACGTTCTCTAGAGCGTGAGACAAAAGCACGCATAGAGGCCTTGCGAAATGAGCGATGGGATAGCAGATGTCGAAACATAAGACCTACGCACCAGGCTTTCTGGTCCCTCCCATAAGCGTTCAAAACCGATGTAGTGGCCACCATGCCCCCGATCAATCGCCCAGGCAACACGCCTGCCATGTTAGATGAAGAGAAGTCTGAATGCCTGGCTGATAGCCTCGAGACTCAGTGTACCCCAAGCCTACTGCCGGTCGACCAACACCACCTCCGACAGGTGGACGACACAGTAGTAAAAAAGGCAAAAAAACCGTTACGCGATCCCGTTTCTCCGGTTACTTGCAGCGAAGTTGAGGATATCATTAAAAATTACGACCTCGCCCCAGGCTCTGATGGCGTCAAAATAAGGTGACTAAACTCCTTCCCACTGCCATCATCCAATTATTGGTCGTAATATACAATGCTGCAATAACCGAAGACTTCTTTCCCACAGAATTGGAAGAACGCAGTGGTTATAGGGTTCCTCAAACCCTCCAAACCTGCCACCAACCCCACTTCACATCGCCCGATTAGTATTTTGAAACCCTTCGGAAAAATATACGAAAGACTAATCGTAGCCCACTTACGAAGCTTTATGGACGCTCGAGGGCTTCCTATCCCAGAACAATTCGGCTTTCGAGCCAGACATTCTTGCATTTATCAAGTGCACCGCATTACGGAGCACATACTAGGAGCGCTATTTGTCGATGTTTCGAAAGCGTTCGATAAAGTCTGGCATAACGGTCTTATATACAAGTTATATGAGCTCGGTGAGCCTGATCGTCTCGTATGCATAATATAAGACTTGCTTAGTAATCAAACCTTCCGCTACCGCGTAGATGGAGTATGCTCGACTCCGCGTCCTGTCCTTGCAGGGGTGCCACAGGGTTCGGTCCTCGGGCCAACTCTCTTCTCTCTCTAAACCAATGACATTCCGCGTATCCCAGGTGTAGAGAAAGCCCTATTCGCAGACGACACCTGCATCTTCACGTCAAGCTCTCAAGCTGATGTCGGAATCGGAAATGGTGTATTGAAATAAATCCATCCAAAAGCGCGGCACTATACTTCACTTGCGGAAGAGTGAGTAAATTCCCACCAGTCACACTCATGGATAGTCCAATCCCATGGGTTAACAATACCAAATATCTGGGTGTCGTTCTTAATAATAAACTTAGCTTCGTCCCGCACATAACTCGGGTTAGAAACCAGGCGGCCTTCGTACTAGGCCGTCTATATCCCCTGCTTAATGCTAAATCAAAGATGTCGCTACGGAGTAAGGTGACAATTTATAAAGCTGTTATTCGCCCTGTTATTACGTACGCGTGTCTGATGTTCGCACACGTAAGCCCGCGACAAATAGACCGACTTTAAATCATTCAAAATCGATTTATGCGCAGAGCCCCGGGAGCACCCTGGTTCATGCGCAATTTAGACTTACACGTCGATCTAGAGCTTCCCAGCTTTCCTCAATTCCTGAAGTTGGCATCGCGCCACTACTTTGAATCCGCCGTGACCCACCTGAATCCATTAGTAAAAGTTGCCTGAACCTATGTGCCCATTTCGCTCGGCATGTTTAAGCGACGTGGGAACCGTAGGCCGCGGCACGTGTTGGACCATCCCGATGATGCCACAACGCTTGCGATTGCGAAAAACAAAGAGCGTCTTAAGAAACAGAGATCAAGCCGCGCTCGCCGGCGAGTGCGGCGTAACACTTTTACTAGATACCGCCGCGTTGCGGGTAGGTTCTCCCCTGGTAGAGGCGTTGCTGTTGGAGTTTCTTCCGCCACAGCTTCTTCTCCCTGTAATAACGCATCCCGAAGCGGTAGCAATGTTAGTTGTAGCTATCCCCGTAGGCCGATAGTAGCAACCGATCGGGCCGAGGTTTGGCCTTCTCGGGTGCCCCTGAGTCGGTATGCTGAACGCGAATTAAGCGAAAAAGCCGAGGTTCTCTCTTGGGGACCCTTATATGGAGCGTCCACCGAAGTAACCTAAGAGCTCGGTGGCATCCCAATCCAGTAATCCACGGAGAGTGACGACCCGAGCCGAGGTTTCCTCTGGGATCCCTCGTTTAAGAGTGACTAGACTCTTAAACGAGGTTTAGAACAGGTGCCCTAAGCACCGGCCACCTCAAATCCGTCGGATCTGCAGAGGCTTCTGGCCAGCAGTTATAATGCCCGCGACAAAAAAAAGGGTTATAGATAAAAAATAATTTGATAAAATAACTTAATACAATAAATTAAAAAAGTTAACACAACAGTTTAAAATAATGTAAATAGGAAAAATAATAGTAAAAGTTAAATTTTATTGATAGATATAAATTTTTGTAATTTTTTATAAAAACAGGTTATGTGAGAGTTAGAAAAAAAGGGATAGGATGAGTTGTAGTGTTTTGATATTCAAGAAATAAACTATCTAATGTGTCCGGAGCTACATTCACATACTATGCATTTCAACTAAGAATGTGTACGACTTTGAACTTGAGTTGTCAAAGATCTGTCAAAAAGTACTATATTTTTCGATTTGATTGTCTCTATGACTCAGCAATATAGCGAGAGGTCAAACAAATTCTTTATTGACTGGCACTTTATATATCGCGGATATAATCATAACAGTTCCAGCCCGTGGAAACTTAGACTTCCCACGGGTTCAAAATTCTATGATTAAAGCTCTACATAGAACAAGTAGATCCTAGGAGCTTAACATCGTTCTTTAAAGGCAAATATAGACACAAAGTCTCCATCCTTTACATAATAATTACTATTCATGTTATGTTTTATGTTTACAAAAAAACTGCTTTCGTGGCCTAGCAGTGTAAGTCCGTACTTCACATATGACTTCGTGGGTTCGAATTCCGTGGGAGAACAACTTTGTGTTGTTATTTCTCAGTTGGTCTAGAGCAATGCGGGCTAATCACTCGTTTGCCTGAAAAGAATTTGATACATGCGTTCGATGGGTATGTAAAAAGTTGGTCATGCACCTAATGTCTCTCCGGTCGTATAGGATAGTCTTTGAAAGTTAAGGGACTGAGAGTGCACCTGTGTTTGCGCGTACACTTGTGCACTATAATATCTTGTGCGCAGTTGGCCAATCTATAGTATATTTGCCATCTGCTGGTCTCTGAATATGATCACACTATTTCATTCAAGAACGTACTTGAGTTCCGCATATTTAATGCTCAGCTGTTTTATCGCACTACAATCGCACCAACTTCAAACTATCCTATACATAAGCCCAGTAGTCAGGCGGGCCACGTCACAAGGTGTAACACAAAAGCTGCATCAAATTAACGGTAGATCATCGCATCAACGTCATCGTGAAACGCAGTGCAGCCGCTTATATGTTTAATCTAAGAGTGGAGGCCTGTGAAGTATCCGGATTACTATTGTATAACCAGGTCCGTACTATTTTTTGGCGTAATGTTTATGTCAACGCACGTGGCCGTTAAGATAAGCTTTAAGCGGATATTTAATAAAAGCTTATATTTTCTGATAGATATATACTGAAGCTTTCACGAAAAAGTATTGGTACGTGATAAGAATATTAAATTGAATTGCGATGCAAGAAAGTACACTAGTCGTCGGCGATTTCTAAAGCATTCATGTCACGTCACCAGACCTTAATACTCGTATACAAATATGTATATAAACCAATGAATAACTCTTGGCTTGCGATAGAACATATGATTTATGATGGATGTATTATTTTGTAAAATAATCCATGTTTAGATCGCTTTAACAACTAATGCACTTTTAAACAAGATGGAACAAAAATAAATAAAACTTCCGTAAACTTATTCTGGTATTTAAAATCAAATTAAAACGAGATATTTTTTTCAATTACTGTCTATCACTTAAAACATTCGGCAAAGGCGTTTAGCGTGTTGAATGAACCACTCATGTTTACATATTTAAACTTAACTACTACAGCACGCAGAAGTAGTCAAAAGTTAAAAATATAATCGTGTGTTGTATGACTGTACTAGTTCAATTTTTATATTCACACTGGGCATATTCTCCCTCATGCGTGATTAATGTACGAGGGATGATCTAAAAGTGATGAAAATCAGTATGAAATAAGTATACTTTAACTAAAAAAAAAATATTTCTCTACATAGTACCTTAGCAATACAATATCTTTCCAGTCCGTCTTTTTTCTAAACCTAAAAAATTGTCTGGACTATTCAAAAACACCTCTACAGCAGTCATCAATTTGCTAAAGTCATAATTTTTTTTGGCATGGAGGTGTTCCTTAAGCCGAAGAAAGAGGTAAAAGTTACTGGGAGCCTGGTCTGGTGAAAAGGGTGGGTGTTCGAGCAATTCCAATCCAGTTTCTTGAACGAATGAAATGGAAGCCATCGTGACGGCGGCTTTGTGAGTCAGTGCGTTGGTGAAACAACACTCCAGCTTGGAGTTTGCCTCGTCTTTTATTTTGGCCTCCCGTCTTTTTATTTGGTTAACGTAGAAAGAGCCAGTAGTAGTCGTTCCTTTTTCCAAGTATTCGTCCATCATAATTCCTTCAGCGTCCAGAAAAACAGACACCATAACGTTTCCTGCCAAATTTAACACCTAGAATTTTTTCAGCTGTTTGGTTTTTGGATCAAAATAATTCAGGCCTTGTCTATCGTTATGAAACGAGATTTAATCTTTCCTGAACCGTTTGGAACTTTTTAAGATTTGCCCTCGAAATGTCGACTCGTTTTCCTTTTGTTTGTCGGTTAACATTATCGTTACCCAACGCTGTGCGCATTGCCTTCACCAAACCAGGATACAATACCATAAAGTTATTATTGCACGGGATTCGAACCGGTGACCTCCGGTAGAGAGGCGGACACTTGATATATGTTAATAACTCGGGGACCCCCCGTTTAGTTTATTGAACCGTAAAACTACAATTGTTTTCTTTTTAGTAGTAAGTCAATAAGACTGACTGACTGACTGACCGACGTAACAGTATTCATAAAATAAAGTACGTCTGGCTTTTGAACTTTCTCGCTCCTTTTTTTATAAGAAAGTTATAAATCAGTGGGAAAAATAACAATATTGGGTATACTGCGTAACAGTAAATAAATGTCATTAATTAGTCTTGGCCTGACATGATCTGATCAAAAGATAGAAAAAGAAACAAAATTTGGCTTTTATTTTAGATATACCATCAGACGAAAATTTATGTTAATACTACCATTAAACTAAACACTTGTTTGAGATTGGTCATGAAAATCGAGTACCGGGAATATTTTTTATAGAAGGAGGTATCCCCCTTTTTATTGAAAATACATATTTATTATTATTATATTTTAATATCTATACCGTTAATGTTTAAATTTCTTTAATCATAAAACTTTTAAATTATACATTTTATTTTTTAACACCTCCGGCACCTATAACGGCACGGGTAGACAACCTATTTGTATGTATCCGTGATTTATTTATTTATTTGATTATTGGATTACCAACACAGGATACAGCAATTACATTTGATTACATACTAGTATAAGAT